>MJUU01034848.1:56331-76703 GCA_002080025.1 Modiolus philippinarum
AAATGTAGGAGGAGTTTGTGTCACATGCCACATGTGTAAAAATTGACATCATGGGGCCTCTTGTTTGCACCAAGACCAATATCGAAAATCCGAAAGCTTATTGCGCATCTGCACACTATATGCAACAATTCTACAACAAAATTAAATCCCTAAATCCAAAAATGTAGGAGGAGTTTGAGTCACAAGAAAAGTGTGACGGACGGACGGACGGACGGACGGACGGACGGACGGACAGACGGACGGACGGACGGACAGACGGAGGGTATTACATTATCCCCGAACTTTCTTCGAAAGTGCGGGGATAAAAACAGAACAAAAACAAACAGGATTGACGATTGAGAAATGAATATTGCATTAGATCACTGTTTCAACTAAGTTTTTATCTTTCTTATCCTTTGTTTTAGGAAAAGTGAGGAAGATCCTAGTATATTTGATGAACCTATTTTAAAAGACATTGCAAAAAATAAGGGAAAATCTATAGCACAGGTAAAGTAAAACAGCACCTGTATAGAGAAGCAGCACAGGTATATGATGAAAAAGGCACAGGTAGAGTAAAACAGCACACATATATACAAGGGACACATAAAGTAAAACATAGCTCAGGTTGTTGTATTTTTATAGTGTATGGTAATGTAAAAGCCAAGAAAAAATAGATATTATCTCATTTTTTCTTATAAAATTTTGAATTTATGATTTTGTTGTCGTTCTGCGATAGCTACAATACTGCTCACTGATTATAAAACTTTCAATAATCAATAATTTATCCATCTTTTTGTGCGCCTAAAAACAGCTATGATTCCAGAAATCCCAGTATTTTTGAAGATCCCCTTGTAGTAAGAACTCTGTTCAACCTCCATGAAAATTACGCCGTTGTCCCTGCAGACAAAGCCTCTAACAACATACTGTTTGTTTGTAAGAAACACTATCTCGACAGCCTTGTGAAGGAGATGGGCATCGACAGTTCATCTGGAAACCCTACTTATGCCCCTACTACAATATCGAGGGATGAGATTGTGAAAAATCACACTTTAGTGGTAGCATCGTTTGGCATAAAAGCTAATGATGAAAACAATCAACTCCCTTGCATCTACTGGGTACCTAAACTTCATAAGAATCCATACAAACTGAGATTCATTGCCGGGTCTTCAAGATGCACCACTAAACCTCTTTCACAGCTCCTCACTACTTTGTTGACCGCAGTCAGAGATGGTCTGAAAAATTACTGTAATAAAGCTTACTCCACAAGCGGTGTGAATCAAATGTGGATTCTTAAAAATTCAAAAGATCTCCTTGAACAGCTATCCTCAACCAGTCTTACCCATTGCCATAGCATTCAAACTTTTTACTTTTCTACACTTTATACAACCCTGTCACACAATTAACTGAAAACAGTAATTGCAGATTTAATACATCAATGTTTCTGCACAAAATATAGCGAACGCAGATACACCTATTTAGTTATAGGGAAAGACAAGACATATTTTGTTAAGAACCACACTGATTCAAACAAGAAGAACACTGAGACTGACGTAATCATAATGTTAGAATTTTTGATCGACAATATTTTTTTCGAATTCGGAGGTCGTGTTTTCCAACAGACAATAGGGATTCCTATGGGAACAAACTGTGCGCCGCTTTTAGCTGACCTTTTCCTTTACTCGTACGAGGCCAAATTTTTACAAGGGCTTATTCAAAGAAAACAAAAACATTTAGCCCTGTCCTTTAATTTCAGCTTCCGCTACATAGACGATGTACTTTCTTTTAATAATCCTAAATTTGAGGAGTATTTACATCAGATCTATCCAAAATGAGCTTGAAATTAAAGAAACAACTGAAACACCTACTTCAGCTTCGTACCTAGATCTTTTATTGTATATTGACGAATATGGACGTTTGAAATCTAAGCTATATGACAAGTGTGATGATTTTAATTTCCCAATTGTGAACTTTCCCTTTCTTAGCAGCAATATACCTACCTCTCCAGGCTATGGAGTGTACATTTCACAGTTGATTCATTACTGTCGAGCGTGTAGTTTGTACAGTGAGTTTTTGAGCAGAGCAAAAACACTGCCCCAAAAGCTGCTCAGTCAGGGATTTGTTCAACCTATGTAAATTTCATCCCTCAAGAAATTCTATGGCCGTCACCATAGCATCATTGAAAGATATGACGTGTCAGTATCCCAAGTGAAAGTGGACATTTCCAGGTAGATTCACGTCTTCCCGGATTTGACTACCGACTTTGACATTTTCCTGGATTTAATCACTCACAGTGTGACGGGTGCTGTTAACAGAGCAGGAATATGCTTACCCTTCCGGAGCACCTGATGTCACTCTCAGTTTCACTGGAGTTCACACAGTAAGTGCCTTTGTTTTGAATGTTGTAATTTCTGTTTTCTGTGCTTTGTATCTGTCTAACGTCATTGTTTTTGTGTCTAAAATCATTGTTTTCTGTGTTCTCGTTTTTGCCCTGTCTTTAGACTTCGATTTTTGTAAATTTCACCCTTTGTTCCTTCAGTATTCTACTGCCATTGTTTCCTACCTTTTAAATAGCTCTTGTCATCTATGGTACTGACGGAAAGCCCATACATTTGGCCTTTCGTTGTCATTCGCGTAAAATGCGTGATCAACACCATAGAAAATTGTTATCAGTAAATATCCATCTTTCTGAAACTAGACAACAAAAATTTTTTCAGAAATATGTCAGAAATTATCAAAGGCTAGGTACCATCAGCAATTTGAATATTAAGTGTGAAATACATTGTAGTTGAAATGTTCTTTGAATACTTACTTACTTCGAAACAAAAGTCTTTGTGAAAAAGTTGCAAGGATGATTACATAACTTTAATAATCAAGTAGGATTAAAAGACTATTGATAGGGGAAATTGTTGTTCTATCCGTGGTAATGTGTCATCATCATTTTATGTTGCACGTTGCTTGTAGAGAAATTTTTTTTACCAAATAAAAAAAAATCTTATAGAACTATTTTGTGTACTTTCCCCCAAAATTGATAGGTCAAACGAAACTTAACTAAAGACAGAACCATTCCGATACATTTTAAGTTTACAACATTTCTTAATTTTAGGTATTATAATATTTCGAGATGACATATTTATAGCATATTCAAAAATGTTTTTCTTTTCAGGTAATACTAAGATTTCTACTGCAGCGAAATCTAGTTGTGATTCCGAAATCCGTTACACCATCTAGGATAAAAGAAAATTTTGATGTGAGTAAAACTTGCCCTTTTTGCAGTCTTGAGCAGTTCAATAAATAAGATGCCATAGGATGGACGTTTTCCTTTAAGATTCATACTTAATAACATCCTTTTCGTATCTGCAATGGAAGTTTTGTTTTCCTTGTTTTCAAAATTGTCCATTGAGATTGTTCAACCCATTAATGTTATGACTGGCATATCAGTGGGCACTAATTGTGCTTCTCTACTCGCAGACATGAAAAGATCATAAAATAAAAGATGCTAGATCCTTCAATCTCACTTGATATTTTGATGATGTTCTTTCCATCAATAATTCATCTTTTGCTAAATGGATCTCATTTATATATATCCACCAGAACTAGAGATAAAGGAAACGACAAACACCTCTAGATCTACATTTTTTTACTTACATCTAGAATTTGACGAAAATGATTATATCTGTACTAAAATTTAAGACAAAAGGGACGATTTCAATTTCAATATTATCAGTTTCCCTAATATGGACAGTAATATTCCAGCTTCTCCTGCTTACGGAGTGTATGTTTCACAGTTGATTCGTTACGGGAGAGCTAGCGCAAATTACAGACTTTCTCATTAGACAAAGTTATCTCCGTGACCACCTTCTTAATCAAGGCTTAAAAACATTTCGTCTCCTACGATCATTGAAAAAGCTCTTTAACAGATATCAGTCCCTTGTGGAAAAATGTGAAGTTTCGGTCCGAACTCTGATTCAAGATTCTTTTTTTACTTAATACTGGGGTATTTATTCCTTTAGCTGTCTACAACCTTTCAATAGCAATTGCTGTTGAGTTGCTACCGGACACTACCGCAACGGAAGGGTAAGTTTGGTGAGCTATAAAACTGGTTTAACCCACAATTTCTTTTGAAATGCCTGTACCAAGTCAGCACTATTTCGGTCGACAATTTTTCCGGTGGTTTCCACCATATTAGTCTGTTTGTCTCATGGATTTTGGCTCTTGACAACTCTGTTCGGTAATTTTGTTATTACTTCTATGACAGGAATCAGAGTATGCTATATTCTTTAGGTAGATGCTAAATATCGTTTTATATTATAGGTTTGAGTCAATCTATGTTTTATATTGTAGGTTTTTAGTTTTAGTCTATCTGAGGAAGACATGAGGAGAATCTGGTCCTTGGACAGACATATGCGTCTCTATGTAGAGCCAATGTATGTATTTAATACTGGTTTACAAAACTAGGTTTATGTGACTTTATTAACCATTGATTCGACACCACTTAACTGTGTGACTTGATTATGTCATTGTATTCGGCATGGCATGTAAAACAAGAGACGTTCACTCAGCCAACACTTCTCACGAAATTCTACAAAACATATCCAGGTAATTTCTAGAAGTTGCATTGGCGGATCCAGGGGAGGGTTCCGGGGACTGGACCCCCTTTTTTCCGGACAATCATGTATTTTTTAATAAATATCGTGATGTTTTATAAGAAATACCCCGAAAAATTTTGCTACGCTCGGCGAAATTTCCTTTCATTTCCAATTGGAACCCCCTTTTCTAATTGCCTGGATCCTACCCTGAGTTGTATGTTTCAGCAGGCAATAAGCATAAAATATTGGTATGCAAAGCTCCCCTCTAGTTTTGAGAAGTATCGAATTTACTGAAAATGACCATTTCAACAACATATGAATGTGTCCTGCCTCTATGCAGATAAAATCAAAATATTTGTAAGAACAAAACTGAAAGATGTATTAAAGGTGACAAATAACTAATAACCAAATATATTAACATTTGTTTTGTTGGCATGTTGTGTCTGTGGTCTTCCGTCTTCTGGTGTTCTTGATTTTGCCTCGTCTCTTGACTTTGATTTATGTAATCTTGTGCTTTGTTCCTTCGGTATTCTACTGCCGTTGTTTTGTCCAATAGCATTGTCTTCAATACAGAAAGAAGTTCTTATTACTCGCTTTCTCTGTAAGTGATGTTACCTTCAACCTCTTCACAAGCAGAAGTTTGCACAAACGTTGCATTGCCTAGGTCTGGTAACTAACTCCACAACAAAGCCACTGTCTTCTTGCGAAGTCTTTGAAGATAATTTAAAGATCTAGTGGGTTATATACATTGATTCTCAAAACACTTATCTTCATTTGAGCTCAACCGTTGCATTTGTTGTTTTGTCACTTTCGTGTGTATTGTTTTTGTAAAATCAGTTTGTTTTATATCTTAATTCAATATTTCTGTGCCATATTTTGTTACTTAGGTAATGATTGTTTCTAAGTATACTATGACTAATTTGTATATCAAAAAGTAGTGTCTAAATACATGAACCGTCAGATTTTGTAGTCGATTTGGTTCCGGCACCATTAAGCATGTTAAGTGGTGATTATTTATGTGCTATCTAGTTAAACATCCGTTAATTATTTGTATAACTTATTTGATCTACTTTGTTACAACAGATATGTTTCTGATTATGGTTTATAGCTGTATTGCTCTGTTCATTACCAGTATACCTCCAAATTATTGGTATCTGATGTTTGTTCTACATCACCACATTAATATATCCATATACTTTCAGTGCTGTTGACCACAAATATTATGCATTCAATGATGAATACTGAAGACATACAGAACAAGTATCAGTAGCAAGATTGCTATTTACAATATTTCAGACAATGATATTACAGGTATAATTATAGGACAATATTTATATTTTCTCCATAATGAAAAAAGATCATAATTTTATATATTGCGTACATATATCATTATTAAATTTAGACATTATTTATTGGTTTTCCATTTTGATTTATATGTTTTGCGAAACACAAATGTTATAAGACCGAAAATATCGTGTAAATATGCACTCAAACTTTGACTAAAGTTGAACTTAAGTAAGTGAGAACCGAACCGTCAGTCCAAAACGATTAACCCAAGGGCAATGGAAACAGCGGGAAAACAAAGAATTAAAGACATCACTTGATTATGACACAGAAAAGAAAAGACACATACAAATACAAAGATGAATAACACAGACACAATTTAAAAAAAACACTGGTTTGAACAGGTATAGCGGTAAAGAAAGCATCTCCTGCTTCTTATAAGAAATCCGCCATGTTGAAAATGTCAAATCCAGTAGTAAAGTCAATCCGTTAGTAAAGTCAAATACGGTAGAAGAAACAATAATTATAAGCTTTTAAATGGAAAGAAATGTTGTCATATGGGAAATAGATATCCCATAGTGGTCCACAGGATCGTGATGTCGACAGTAAAACTTCCGCAGTGATGACTTCAAGTTATAGGTAACATACCCTTGTTTAAGTAGCCTAATTGTGAGCCACCGTGCTCTATCAAAGAAGTCACTGTATCGACAACAGCCCTTGAGAAACGAATTAGTTGGGCGATGTAAACTGAATTTGCCGGCGCTGTTGGAGTGTTGCTACAAGGAAAATGGAAGCTGAGTATTGGAAAGTGGAGTCATCGCATTTTAAATACAGCTTACTTTGTAGTCTACCTCTGTTGTCAATTTCAAAATGAAGGTCAAGTTAATAAAGTCGATGTGGAAGTAGCTGTAGCATCCTTAATTTTAAGCTCTTTTGGATAGATCAGATAAAGAAAATCGCCAAAACTTGGGTTGTTAAGTGACAAAGTATCATCTATTTGAATGGAACCTAAATGATTTTTAGAAGCCTCCGATGAATTCAGCTTCATAAGAGTGGAGGAGCAGATCGGCTAGAAGAGGTGCACTGTTTGTGCTCATTGGAATTCCGATAGTCCATTGAAACAAGTCTACCGAACTGAACAAATTTATTATCAATCAGAAACATTTTAATCACTTCTTCTGTATATTTTTTTCTCCGATTCGGAGTCGTATTTCACAAAGTAAGCTTGTTCTCTATACATATAACAATGCACCCATATCTTCGTTCACCGTTCTTACGGAAGAAACATCTATGAATTAAATCATTCAGCCGAGATTTTAGTTGTTCATGAGGAGTGGTAGTATAAAGTGTGGAGATGTCAGGAATGAAGCTTTTACAGTGTGATAATATCTAGAGACTAAGATGTTAAGAAGATCTTTTTCGATATCCACATTTCATTTACACCGCTTCTGAAAAAGCAAGTATCACAATATCTTTGAAGGTCTTCTTTAAAGCTCTCAAGATGGAGATTAACAGCTCAAATTAAGGTTTTGTAGTACAATCTTATATCCAGCGATGTATCGTTGTTTGTATGGGCATTTTAGTTTTTGGTACCCAGTACAAAAGGGAAAATCTGTGTCTCCATCCTTGGTGGAAATCCCAGAGGAAAGCAAAACAGATTTAATATGAATTTACAAAGATACAATATTTTTGCTATTTTTGTCCAAAAAATGTTAAAAATAGGTACAATAATATCAAAAGAATACCAGGAAACACCTACAATGGCTGAAAAAAAAACAGTTACGTGCCGGGCCTGCAGTGTCATTATCATTCAAAGTACAGATTTCTAGTATATATATAACATATATTTTGATCGGGACACTATATAAATTGGGGATGTTTTCAAATACTTTCATTTCCTTTACAACCTTCCCAACGACATCCCATTTGAAAATTATACGACTTGATTGCACAACTAGACATGGTCTTGCATCAATATGTAAAGCTCCTGCACCGTATACGGCACCCGTAAAACTGCCATCGAGTCAATCCAGGGTAAAATCAAATAGATGTAGCATTGCTCCACATTCAGCAATGAATTCCGCTCAAACCGGTTCCAGGGACTGCCTTGAACTTACTATATGGTATAAGCAGAGCTCTTTGTTGAAGGCATCATGGCGTTGTTCCTTCGCTTGGTTTTACCATGAGTTAATAGAAACTTTGTCTCATCTGCATTTATTCCATATCCTTTCATTTTTTATTTAAGAATTGGGTTTGTCTCTCCTGTAGGGTGGAGTCCCTAAAGATTCCCCTGGCAAGAGATGGATGTTCCCTATAAATTTCAGTTATGGTGTACTTGTTCTTGTCTAATAAGAGATTCTCTCATATGGATACACTGTGATATTTTTTTTTTAATTTTGCCATTTTATTTTTTGTCCTTGATTTCCAACTATTATTCTGATCACCTGTTTATTGTGCCCACATCTCATGATTTTATTATGTCAAGTTTTTTTTCTTTTTAAGTTGACTCGATGAGTGCCCTGTGGTTCTTTTTATGTTGTGATTGCTTCTGTTGGTCTTTTTGTCGGGTAACGGATGACGGTGATTGTAAGAACACTTTGTAAGTTGCTTTCATGTTTGTTGACGATCCCGCATCTATGGGCAAAATTTTACATGGATGTAGCGTTGCTCGACATGAAGCATTGAATTCCTCTTAAACCGGTTCTGGGGGTCGTCTTGAACTTACTATGAGGTATGAGCATAGCTAATTGTTGAAGGCCCCATGGCTACTTCAAGATGAAGAACAACAATAAAAGCGTTGTTCCATTGCTTGGTTTTACCATGTTTTTGTAGAAACTTTGTCTCAAGTGCATTTACTCCATATCCCTTCATTGTTGATTTAAATTAAAACCTGTGATATCAAAGCAATTTATTCCAAGACCTGTAACACAACTTTACTGAAATGCCAGTACTGTGGGTTTTATTATTCAAATGTTTATAATAAAATCGTTTATCTTAAAATATTATTATGTTGTATCTGCCTTCATCGTGTGATTTTCTCTAAAGGAAATTGCATTTTGTTTATTGACGTAAGCTTAAATTGTATAGCATAAACAAGATAAAAATAATAAAGTAGGCCACAATTTGAAAGTAAAAAAGACAAAATATACAATATAATAAAAACAAAGTAAAATCAGGACGGGGAGACAGAAATGTATTACCCAACGTTTCGGTTGTATATCCTAGAGAACAACTGGGCAGAAAAACAAGGAATGATGCTTAAAGAGCGGGAGAAAAGATCCAATGACGTGTCACAGAAATTGGTGCTCAATCTTGAACTCTATCGTAAACTATGCAAACGTATAATTCCAATGAAGGAATGGGATCATTTTCTTAACATTTCATGCTAAAGGTTTGAAAAGTCCGTAGAGAATGATTGTTTCTCACATCCGCACTCAGTTAATCGTTGCCCAGTGTGCTGTGGCTGTTTCGTAGCAAATGTTAACCTACTGGGCAATCTTTTCCATTGGTGCTATAAGGCCTGAACGTTGGGCATACCATCGGTTTAGCCTTGTTTATACGTTTAGTTTGTTGTCATTGCACACCATTATTTTCATACAATTTAAGCTGATTATCAATAGTTTCACTTAATGGTTTAAGGGTTTAAATTTATTACACTTCCTACAGTATAAATAATTTAAAATTTGGATATTTACAATTGTAAATTGTGCTCCTATCGTTGCTTGTGTCTTTCATTTGTGTTATTATTGCCGGTAAATGGTTTTCTGTTATCAAAGGTTTTAGGTATTGTGTGTCTTCTTATCTGTTGTCTCTTAGTATATGTTCCCACCAATTCGCTATTTCCTTACATATTTCCGCACCATTATATTTGTATGAGACAATTATTCAAAATGATAGAATCGAAATATTTACATGATGAAAAAAAACCCACAAAAATAGCGTTTCATTATTATTGTTTATGGGACATAACAATAAGCAACAAGCTTCTTACTTGTAACCGTGTGATTGCAAGAGATATTTAACATGTATCTCTTATATTAGTACAGTGCCTCTTTGTTTTCTGCAGGCAATCTTTGACACACAAACACAAGTCAATTCAGATGAGGACCGATGGACAACCAAAAACATCACAACAAACACACATCTATTATAAAAACTAGAAGTCATTTAGAATGCATGTTTCTTACCTCAACGTCTGAGTACCCTATGAATCAATGAATGTACACTTCTACTGCAACATCATTAATAAAAATGTAAACAAATATATAAGTTAATTATATTATCGTGTGCTGACTGTTTAAAGTGTGACTGGATGAAAATTGTATTACTCTGTCGTTGTGTGCTAAAAAGTTGATGTATACGTTAAAATAGTGTATTCTTCTATTAAATATTCATCCATAATCTTCTAATAAATAATATCATTATTATATCGTGATAAAACTACTGATACGTTCTATAGTAAGATTCCGAACGCAACTGATTTACATTATTGATGTATTCCAATACTAATTAATGAGGAATAAAACTCTTTATAAGTTTATGTTGACAGTAATAACTTGTCATGGTCACATTTTATCTCTTTGGAAACGCACATTATAACAATTCCATGATCCCAGATAGCCATTGTCATGCAAACAGAATTTTTTGTTGATATTTCAATACATTCTCTAGAGAAAGACGGACAAAACCTGATAAAATGACTGATGAAAGTGGAAACATTATAAACATGAACCACAAAATGGTTGTCCTAGAGTTTCGGGAATATTACCTCTCTTGGACAAGGACTATAAATTGTTACATTGTTCCAATAGCGGCAGTGATAGTTATAATAACAAGTGCTTTAGTAATAGTGACATATTACATAGAATACAAAGCTACGAGAAATAAAGTCAGGAAAACAGCATGTTTTGTGTATATAGGAATAGCATTATCAAATATGACAGCAGTCATTCCCAAGGCAGTACTGTATCTGTATACTTTTACAAGTGGGAGTATTACAACATTTATTCCGTTCCATTTATGTTGGATATGGAACTTTACAATAGAATTTACAAAGATTCCTCACATAGCCTCAATCTGTCTGGTGAGTCTGTTATCATTACAACGTTTTATGGTGATCAAATATCCATTCACAGTCTCCAGGAAGTGGACACTTCGTCGGACGGTGTTTGTAACAATGTTAATCTGGATAATTTCGTGCCTGTTGTGTATCCCACCTATTACTTGGAGTAAGTTTGAGCCGCAAGACATCAAATGCAGGACAAAAAATGGGACTTGTACTACATGTCAAGTTAATTTTTCTGATTGGATAGGAAAGTATGGTATTACTGTGTACATTATCAACATAATTACAAAATTTGTCCTTGTATTCCTCCCATCCTTTGTAATTATAGTGTATTGTAACATGTCTTTGATAATGTATCTCAGGAAAATGGCTAGAGTACATAAACTACTGACAGAAATACCGTCTAAAATTGTAATGAATAATGTCCTTGGAACAAGACAAGTCAAAAAGATAAAGAAACAGCATGGCGAGGAGCCTCAGATATTACTGATCGTCGTCCTGTCGTCCATTGTTCTCGCTGTTGACATTCCATACTTTATACAGATATGTATGAAGATATATTATATATCTGTGCCATCTTATGAATCATTAGAATGGTATTGGATTGGACCTATGATCAATGTTACTGACCTGACAGTCGTGTTGACTTATCCGTGTCTATTTATATTATCGTGTTTAATAAGTTATAGATTCAGAAGACTACTGTTGAACTTGTGCCGTTGTAACCATGGTAACAATAAATAATTATCAGATGGTAGGAAAACAATGACACAACTGACAAAAGTTGAAGGAGATTCTCTCTATTACAAGCAAGAAGCAATTTTTGGCGAAAATTACTTGTTTAAGAATTCCAGGTTTTATAGATTTTACAGTGATCCAAAGTACTGGTGAACTGATTAGAAACTTAAATTCCTATATCAGGTTTTCAAATTTTCAAATCTTCTACCACCGATGGAATATTTAATACAGTTTGTTGAATTTGTCTAATGATAGACGTGGATAGAATCGAAATACTGTTGGTCAGTGACGTAAGATTAAACAAGTTTTGTTTTTCTTTCAGTAATCGTCAAATAGTTCACCAGCCAAATAAAATGTTAAAATGGATTTTTTTAAATATATTATTGCATCTGATAATTGAACTATTCTGTTTATTACATGAAATATTTCGGTATTGTTTTCATTGATATTTTCATAGACACGATCTTTCTGTATCCAACCTGATTTTTTATATCATAGGTAAAACACACAAATTGGCAAACTGAAGTACGATACTTTGGTATATATTACATGAGACAGAGACATATAATTAATTTAATTATATGTTTCTGCATGAGATCAAAATTTACATCAAATCAATTGATCAAAATCATCCCATAGGGGATTCTCACAGGACCATTTTGGACCATTTAGTTTATTATGTTCACCCTTTCTAGCACCTGCTTAGTTTTCAGCGAAAACGTTATTTTGCACTTTCTCTTTTTTCGCTTATATTAATCACTATAATATATAAATTATATAATCATGTTGTCTTTTGCAGTACTCGTTTATCCAGAAGGAAACAAGTTAACTCGTACCAATGTAAACTCGTACCACAAAAAGTTAACTCGTACCAATGCAAATTCGCACCATATTCAACTCGTACCATCGGAAACTCGTACCGAAATATTTATTGTGGGAAACCGCCTATTTGTCACATCTATATGTATGTCTGATTCCCTTTACGATTTCATATCGATTCCAAGTTAAAGACTAAATATAGTAATTTATAATAAAAAAAAATACGAAAGGGTATGGAGTGAATGTACATGTGACAAAAACGCACACGATACATAGAAAACTCCAGTTTATCAAGGACAGGGCTTCTATTCCTGTCTATATATTGATGTCGCCTGAGGGTCTTCAACCAGAGGTGAACAATATTCACACCTTCAAGCGAGATCAAGAAGGCCCCTATTGTGCACTTAAGCGGTATTCTTGACAAAAATGTTGAGCAACATCGTTCGCAGCTAAAAATGTCATTGAAGCAACACATAGTTTGTTTTGTAAACGGCGTGGACGGTGTCGCTAGTTATGATTTTGGATTGCTAGTACATTTTGACCAGGGTTTTCTGCATGAGAACTTGACAACTAGCAATTTAGTAACGCTAAAGCCGATGCTAGCTGCAGTCTTGAACTTGCGATGCACGGGGCCCCATTTTGTTATTTTTTATATCAAAATTGTTTTTTTTTCTCATTTTGTTATAAAAAATCGAATGATATGGCTTAGACAAATTTCATGAGCTTGTGTTTTGAGCAAAATAAACATCAAGCTGTCAATCGTTCATTAAGGAAATAATTATATAGGTAGGAAAACACGACAATCTAATTAAAGCATAAGCTTTTTAAATTCAAATTTTGTTAGTCGTTTAGAAGGGCAGATTCTGTTGCACTCTTTAGTATGGTGTGTCGAATTTTGCCTCGGGATGTCCAAGATGCAGGCTCCCGGGTAGACAGGCTTATCGAACTTGAACTTCATATGGACGGCTGCTAGGATTTTCGGTGAAGAAGACCCGATGATCGAAGATGGACATCTGACCGTTTGGGCTGGTGTCCTATGCAGGATTTGCCCGGCCTCTAAAATAATGAGTGCGGCAGAATCGGCCTTTCCACACTACTTTTATTACCAGAATTTTATTATTAAAAGTTTAGCCAATTGCTATAACCATTGTCAAAATTTGCTATTTGGTCATAATCACCACATTGAAGTAAGTTGGTAAGAGTTAACAATGACACTTTTTAAAAATGGTACGACTTTGATTAGGTACAAGTTAAAAATGGTACGAGTTAAAAATGGTACGAGTTCACAAATATTGGTACGACTTCTTCTTCTTGTATGTAGAATCCTCCAGTTGATTGGAGCACAATATTCAATCAAATTGATTGAAAATTTTAAAATGTTCACATAAAAGTTATAATAAAATCTTCTAAAATCTAAAATATATACAGAGGTTTGAGCAATTTCCCACACCTGACCACTTATTTACATGAATTAATTAAAAATGTTCTACCACAGTGTAAATTAAAACACAACTCCCTTGTTATAGTTTCAACTGACTCTAAAAAAAGCAGTATCATCTGGTAAAAAGGTTTTTCTGTACCAAATACGATGCATCCAAAATTAGATAAGTTAGCAAAATAGGTTCAGATTGTAGAGGTTCCCAGAAATTTTAACTAAAACAAATTTTAAGTCATTTAAACATTGGGTTCTATACTGAAGAAGAGAGCTGCATTTCAAGAGAAAGTGGATGATATCTTCATTTTCTAAACGACACAACGGACAAGTTGGATCGACATCATTACCATCGAATTTTTGTAAATCTGTCTGTAGAATATATGTACCGATAAGCATTCTGCACCTTCTGATATCTTTTCTATTCATATTAACTCTTGTCCATATTCCATGAGGAGTTCCAATTTTAAGCTCAATGAAATTGCAGTAGATTAATTAACTTTTTAAAGAACAATCATCTATCAACTGTTTAGACCAATATTTATCAACTGCTTTCTTTACTTGAGTTTCCCACATTAGTTTTGCTGGAATTTGTTCCACCAAAAGTTCTAAATTTGGAAGCTTATACTGTTCGAGAATATTCTGTATATAAATGTTCCAGACCATACGCGTATTTGGACCGTACGTGTACGGTCCGGACCATACGAGTATTTTTTCGAAATACCCGTACGGCCTGGCTATTTCAAAGTCTTGTGTGTTCTTGGATAATATGTCAATAAATGAATATTTATACAATATTATTTCATGAATGAAGCTCTTATGTTTAGAAACGAATAAGATTTTCTAAAAAAAAAATTTTAAAGAAAATATAAGAGAAAAATAGAATTCACTTTTCTGTAATTATGTTTCGGAGATGCCTTTGTCTGTAAAATTAACTTATTAATTGAACGTTATTTGAGATAAAAGAATAAAAAAAACTTTTTTTTTTTCTTAAAAAATAAATGGAATGTTAATTGAAGTAAAATATATGGTCTTCTTGTATGAAAATCCTGAGAAAAAATCATCCAATACCACCTATAAGGAACAACATTTTCCCCGATTACCCCAAAAAGGGTGCAAGTCGCAAATTCTCGAAAAAGGACGGGTGAATAAAAATAACAGCGGAAATTACACAGTTTTCTGAAAAGGAATACCCCCTGTCCACGAACAAAACTTCTCAATATAAAAATGAAGTTTAGGTATTACATTTAAAATTTGTGTATTTTTTTTTTATATATTTCACTGCTTCTTTAATTTCATTTCAGTTATATTAGTAATTTAATATTTTTATAGAGACCTAATGATTTATACGGTTTTCAGTGGTAGTAAATGCTGTCAGTTTTGACTGTAACTCAATTCTTTGTTTGAATAACGAATGGTGTGTATGTCTCTTTCTTTGTACTCCGATACGGTCTGAATATACGCGTATGGTCGAGCTCGTAGCAGACCGTACATGTATACCCTTACGGTCCGACCGTACGCGTATGGTCCGACCATACGCGTACGGTCGGACCATATGAATATACGCATACGGTCCGGACCGTACGCGTAGGGTCCAAATACGCGTATGGTCTGGAACATAAATAAACCAACTTTTCGAATTTTCTAGTTTGGAATACATTTGGCAGACCATAATACTTTTAAGAGTTAAATTTTGACTTCTTAAAATACAACCGAGCAAAGATAGTTGACGTAAATGGAGCTCAGCAACAATTGGTCTACTTAACATTGTACGAGTTAACAATGGTACGAGTTAACTATAAAACATATCATATAGGTGATTGTTTGTTGGTCGTTGTGGTCATCGGCGTTTGTTATGGTCAACGTTAAAAAAGATTGAAGGATCTAAAAGTAGAAAAATTCAAAACTTCGGTAAACGCGGACGTCGTTGAAGACACACATAGAATTTGCGGATATGTCACCGTCATCCGATTTGTCCATTAATTTATCAACCGGAAGTAAACTCTTAGTGATTGTAAACAAAAAATATCATCACAGTTTTAAAGAAGATTTAGGCCAAAAACAACCGATCCAAATGTCATAAAAGAAAGATCTGATCATGGGTGCATCGAGTCAAAGACATCAAGCAGTGAATACAAATGGAATTGTAAACGAAAAGCAAACGTTCAATGCATGCGTTCCTGTTTTTGGTCGGCCTAATAACAATTCAACGGAGAAATGTTGCATGTCATATCGACTCCAATCATACTGCATCGACAACAGACATTTTCATGCTTGGATTCAAAAATGTGGACGTGCTTCATGTCTTCATTTGCTAGATTTGACATACCGGAAATCAACGAAAACTTGGATTCCAGACGATACCGAACTGGATTTTCTACCAAGTAAAATTGTCAGTAATTCATCACTACAAATGTGTAACGTAGTAGGCTTTCACAAAGATTTAATTGTCACCCAACTTTTTATTCAAAGCTGTGTCAAATTTATAATTACTGGGTTTAATGACAGTCAGTGTAAGATTATTTTCAACAAACCTTATTTACAACAGCAAAAACTTCAGTTATATGAATGTTACATTAGTCCAGATGAAAACTTTTTAGTATTGCGGCAAAACGCAATATATGCTACTATGTATGCAAATGAAATTGAGAACGTTGAAGGTGTCATTCTTGTAAGACTGAACTGGAACCTTGGTACAGGGGAAATAATTCCGTGTGAAAATTTGAATTTACATATTTCACCTTCTAATCACAAGTTTGCTTTGACTTTTGACCCACGTGTGGAAAGTGATTTAGCTGTATTTACTTACATTGCCGGGTCTGACAGGTGCAATATTAGTTTGTACAAAATCAAAAAGGATCTTGTACTTTTCCAAATTGCTTTGTTCCTGAATGACTTTAGTGATTTACCTGGAAATTTTCAAAACCTTCAGTTTTTTCGCAATGGATCAGCATTACTACTGTCTGTTCTTGGATCAAGCGGTTGTCCCAACACACCACTAGCAATAAGTCCAGCAATATGCAGAGACAAATTTGTAAAGACATACTGGCTGGACCCTATGTGTTACGATAAACTTGGTTCATTCTCATATATCTCTCTAACAAACATGGAGCACTACGCACCAATGATATCACCGAGTGGTAGGCACTGTTTTTGTGGTGGAAAATTGTACAGCGTTAAGAAACTTCAACCAGTTCCGCCATCACTAAAGAGCCTTAAACAGTGCTGTGTAGATGTTTTGGTTGATTCTGTTTTAATAGAAGATATTTGTAGACTGCCACTTCCAAAGTCACTTTTATCATGTCTTGAACATGCAACAATCTAAATATTTAGTAGAATTTTTATTATGAAGCCTACCACTTCCAAAGTCACTACTATCACGCCTTGAACATGCAATAATATAATATTTAATAGAAGTTGTATTATGAAGCCTTTCACCTCCAAAGTCACTACTATCACGCCTTGAACATGCAACAATATAACATTTAATAGAAGTTGTATTATGAAGCCTTTCACTTCCAAAGTCACTACTATCATGCCTTGAACATGCAACAATATAACTTTTAATAGAAGTTGTATTATGAAGCCTACCACTTCCAAAGTCACTACTATCACGCCTTGAACATACAACAATCTAAATATTTAATAGAAGTTGTATTATGAAGCCTACCACTTCCAAAGTCACTACTATCATGCCTTGAACATGCAATAATATAACATTTAATAGAAGTTGTATTATGAAGCCTTTCACTTCCAAAGTCACTACTATCATGCCTTGAACATGCAACAATCTAAATATTTAATAGAAGTTGCATTATGAAGCCTACCACTTCCAAAGTCACTACTATCACGCCTTGAACATACAACAATCTAAATATTTAATAGAAGTTGTATTATGAAGCCTACCACTTCCAAAGTCACTACTATCATACCTTGAACATGCAACAATATAACATTTAATGGAAGTTGTATTATGAAGCCTACCACTTCTAAAGTCACTACTATCATGCCTTAAACATGCAACAATCTAAATATTTAATAGAAGTTGTATTATGAAGCCTACCACTTCCACTTTTGGTATATAAATTGTTTACCACAAAACACAGGCCAAGTATAATTTTGAGTTCAGCAGTACACATAGTTCTGGAGTACCTAGAAATTTTGTGAAACATGGCAGGGTATCATGTAATGCAACATAACTTTTTTTCTTTTTTGGGAGCATCTGTTGTATAGTGTTTATTCTGTTAGGAACAAATACAGTAATACTTGTTCCATTGGAAAGATATTCAATATTTTTATCCTTTTGGAACAAATGCTATATTGGAACATCTGTTCAGTGATACCATGTACAAATGTAGTACTTATCCGAACTGCAGGCTATCGTGACTTGTAATTTTACTGGCATGGGGCAACATGCAGTAGCTAATGACACAGAATGTAAAGACTGCAATGTGCATGGTTTTTTCCTGGTTATTTTTTACATTTTGGTAAAAAAAAATTTATTATTTCTGGTATTGTATAATGTACCTCTCTTTTTCAGGGCTGGATACATGTAGGGTGCCACATAATTTTACTTTGTTCATTCAGCTACTTTTTTTTATGATCCAACCATTTAACTTCCAATATATGATGTTTTCATATAAATATTTCTCTTAAGGCCAGGGCTGTTTCAGAAATAATCCTAAGGGGTAGAGGGTTGGAAGACACTATTTAAAAAAGGACCAATCATGCAAAAATCTTATTACTTTGTCAAGAAATTGTTTCTTCAGTGCAAGTCTGTGATATACCCTACAACCAATTAAGCTTTAATTAAAGTTATCCCCCACACATAGACAGCACCTCCTGCATTTTTTATGGTAGGGTAAGGAAGTTGTATATATAATAAATATTGAAGATGTCCTTTTGGCAAAATATACATTTTTAAACTTTGTCATTTTTTAGATTTTGACATAAAGTGTATACAATCAAAATATATATTGAGTTGCCATGATATGTGTCATACAGACACATAAATTATTACTAAGAAACTACATTTAAATTGTTACCCTCCAAAGAAGCATGTCATCCGCTTGTTTTATAATAAAATGTCAAGTGGATATCAGATTCCTTTGTTTTATCTATTATTTCCAAGAATTTTATAGAGTGTACAAGATAACCAAGAGATATGGGAAGAATAAGGGCAAGGAAAACCTGATTTTCTTTAGGGCTTAATGTCATCTTCTACAGCTGCAATCATTAGAATAAGCTCAAGCTTTTATTGGTGTTCATACTGGCTTTAGTTTTTTGGGGTTCTGTTCATTTTGGTTTATTTGTTTTGTCTTTATCATAGTGTCTCAATTTGGTTAAATATGAATTGAATAAACAATGGGTTAACCCACCGCAATTTTTGCGCCTGTCCCAAGTCAGGAATATGTTGGTGATTCACTTGTCCATGTCTTCTTATAAAATTTTAGTTTCTTGATATTTGGGTTATTGGATGTGGTTTGTTTCCATTGATTTATCCACTTTTTACCCTTTTGGGGCCATTTAGGGCTTGCTATATGGTGTGAGGTTCCTCACTGTGTTGAAGACCGTACGGTGACCCCTAGATGCTTTGTTTTGGGTCGTTTTAACCTGGATATGGGATGTTGTCTCCTTGACATTTACCCCATTTCCTTTCTTTTTCATAAAGATTATCCAGTAAATGAAAAAAAGGGAAGCCTTCAACGAGCTTTGCTTATATTTCATAGTAAGTTAAAGACGGCCCCTAGCACCCATTTGAGCAGAACTCATTTCTAATTGTCGAACATTGCTACATACATGTTTTTTCAGCCCATGGATGCAGGTTCGTCAACAACAATAAAACTAGAGCTGTCGCTGAATGGCAGCCAGTTATACCCCCATTTTTTGAACCCTGAATAGATATGGCAAGTACAAATTTAAGTGTGTGTGGACACAAAACAGTTGTAAATACAGTATAATGCGAATACAATACAAATATGGACACAATACAAGTATGGACACATTGATATACATTGTACCTCCCCCTTTTTTCCAGAAAATAATAATTCCCCCACCCCCACCCCACCCGAAAATTTCAGTCAACAACTACTCTATTTCATGCACATCCTCAGGTGGTATACTTCAACTGTGTAACATTTCATCAAAATTCAAGCATCAGTTTAAAAGGACATGCACTGACAAGGTTCCTTCCCATTTTTTAACAGAAGATATTCAAAGATGAATTATCTCCCCTTCTAAATTCTGGGAAGCAACTGTATTACTTCACGCACATATTTAGGTGATGTACTACCATTTCATTAAAATCCAAGCTTAAAATCGATTAAGTGGACATGTGATGACAAGGTTCCTCCCCCCTTCATTTTCAGAAAATATCCAAAGACAAATTATATACTTTTCTAATTTTCTGGCAGGAAGTATATTACTTCATGCTTATCTTTAGGTGGTGCAATACAACCGTGCAACATTT
>MJUU01034850.1:2251-16391 GCA_002080025.1 Modiolus philippinarum
ACATATGAAACTTCAATTGAAATACTTCTAAATAGATTTGGTATAACAACATCATCAATTATGAAAGAAGAACATGATATTGTGCAATGCCAAATACTGCCAATATGAAAAATTGTTTAAATTTAGTTATGGTGTAAAGCGTTTAGGAGATGATCAATGTTTTGCCAACAAAAACAAAAAGTAAAGACTAAACAACAATACTGTATTTATATCCTTTATGAATTAGTTTGTTCAACGGGTTAATAAGTTTGGAAGGACAATTTTTGATTGATTGATTGATTAGTTAGAGTTTAACGTCCAATGAGCAATATTTCAGCTATATCAGGACGAGAACAAGTTAATCAATTCAAAACAAATTGTAAGTAAAAGAAGAAAGAAATAAAGGTGGAAGGGACAACCGGGGCAACGACTTTTGATTGCCACTGGAAAAGGGGAGAAATGGGTAGGGGCAGGAAATTTAGCCTTCTATACGACACCCAGTGCGTCTGCTCTCTTTAGAGAAATATAGAAGGGGTCTTTATACTGCATGGAGCGTGGCGTTTCTCCACACAGTTTGGCTACAATGGTTCGCGGTCAGGCTTTCCGTATTATGACCTGACTACCCCGCAAAGACAGGGCATTCCCCTATCCACCACCTGGGGACGCGCCCGGCAGCTCTGTAGCCAAAGCCCCTGAAAACCTATTCAGGTGCCGGGACAATTTTTGAATTTATGCGCTTTGTAATTGATATTGCCATAGAAGTTTGGATGTGAAATGCCCTGATGTATAAGAGCCCTGCATGTAGAACCAAATTTTCTTAATAAGTCAATGTATCTATAATAAAATTTAGAGAATGTTTTTATCAATTTATGATATCTAAACCCTTGGTGCAGAAGTTTTTCAGTGAGACAAAGATTTCGGTCGTTGAAGTCAGAAACATCACTACATACTCGTGCATATCGAACAAGTTGTGAAATGTAGACCCCGTAAGAAGGGGCTAACGGAACATCACCGTCGAGGTGTGGAAAATTGACTATAGGGAAGGAGAAATCATCCCTTTTATCATAAACCTTAGTGTTTAACTTCCCTTGATTTATTGATATATCAAGATCAAGAAAAGGAGTATAATCACTGCTTATATTGGATTTATTTAAAGTAAGTTCTGCAGGATAAATTTCATCTGTAAATTTAGAAAATTCAGGATTGTTTAAAGCCAAAATATCGTCCAAATATCTATATGTATTGTTAAATTTATCCACTAAATGCTGTTTAGAAGGGTCTTTTTGAATTTTTGCCATGAATTGTGACTCGTAGCAATAAAGAAACAAGTGGTTTAAGAGGAGTTGCGCTTATGAGGTAACCCATACATAGGGAATCAACGAAAAGTCGAAGTTCAATTATCTCCCCTTCCTGGTTTTGAACACTAATTATATTTCTTCATGCACATCTCCATATAGTGTCCTTCGTTTATGTAAAGTTTCATCAAAATCGTTCTAGTGGTTTAAGGAGTTGCGCTAACGAGGTAACCCATATATAGGGAATCGATGAAAAGTCAAATTCGGATTATCTCCCCTTCCTGGTTTCTGACAATAATTATATTCCTTCATGCACATCTCCTAATAGTGTTCTTACTTTATGTGAAGTTTCATTAAAATCCTTCAAGTGGTTTAAGAGGAGTTGCGCTTACGAGAAGTGTGGACAGACGGACAGACGGACGGACAGACAGACAGGATGATTCCTATATACAGCCCAAACTTTGCGGGGTGTATAATAAATCTGCTATGAGAGGTGCACAGTTGGTACCCATAGGAATACCTATTTTTTGCCGATAGACTGTACCACCGAAACGAACAAAAATATTATCAAGAAGAAAATTTAATGCTTTTATCAAATCCTGACAAGTCCAGTTTGTATATTTGTCATGTTTGTCGTCACTGAAAAACGATTTAAATGTATTGCAACAAATGTACGTACATCCTGATTTTTTGAAGGACCATTTGATCAAATACGAAAATTTCTCTTTGATGAGTGTATGCGGTAATGTAGTATAAAGGTTAGAAAAATCATAGCTATCGACGGAGGTGTATGCTTCATTAACAGATCGAAGTCTTTCCAAAACTTCTACAGAATTTTTAACACTCCAAAAGTAATTAATTCCACTGTATTCATAGCATTTGTTGCTAAAGTTGATGAGATTTTTATGGTAGTAAGTGCACTGGTCAATAAATACACACTAGGGTATAATTAAACAAAAATTGTATAAAATTTATCCATGCTACCAAATTCAGTCTTCACTGATCATGAAAATAGGGATAATATGAGGTTTGCCCTCAAGTTTAAGTTTTTTTTTCTGTGAAGGATGTATGGTTTTATCATGAAACTTTATATAAATGCACAATAGGGTACAATTATACAAAAAAAATCATAATAAAAATTTATCCATGCTACCAGCTTTAGGCTTCACTGATTATGGAAAAAAGCTGATATTATAATGTTTTCCCTCAAGTAGAAGTTCTTTTTCTGTGAAGGATGTATGATATTATCATAAAACGTTACAGATAAAACAAATGGTAATAAAAATTTATACCCAACCAACTTCATGCTTCACTGATCACGGTAAAAGGGGGACAGTATGACATTTACCAACAGGTTGAAGTTTTTTTATATGAAGGATGTATGCTATCATCATTTAACTTTATATAAATACACATTGGGTATAATTAAAAAGAAATGAAAATAAAATTTTATCCATGCAACCAACTTCATGCGTCAATGATTATGGAAAAAGGGATAGTATGAGGTTTATCCAGAAAAGAATCCTAAACCTGAGGGTAAATCTACCTTGGACGGACGGACGGAGGACAGACAGACGTACGGACAGACCCGAACACTATATGCCCCCAACTTTCGTAGGCGGGGCATAAAAAAGGGGCAAATTGCTGTCTTTTGTAACAACTCGTACACCATTACAGATATTAAGAAAAATCTGATTAGGGTTAAATGATCATTATGGCAAGGTCTAGGTAAGCTCCAATTTTAAAGTAAATCCGATAACTTTTGGTACAAGAGAAATTATGTGTTATGCCATACAATGCATTTGATGTGTATTTCTGAAACCTTAACATTCTGACGAAGGTTCTTGCAGACGAACCTTCAAATATAGGGCTACGCCGAGCGCAGCATGATACGACCGGAGCATGTCGACCACTGAAATTTGAACAAGTGTATTTTGAAATGAATGTGGACACAGTAATTGACACAGTAATTTGATGGACACATTAACAAAAATTGCATTTCTGGCCCCTTTGACCCCTTATAGCTAGGAAATGGTAAGAGCTATGCCAATTCCGTTGACATACCGCCGAAATCTTCCAACAAGACGAATCCAGAGAAAAAAAATCCCATCAAAATCTGATGAAAAATAAGATTTTACATATTTCTAAAAATTGCAATTTTGGGCCCTTTGACCCCTTATAGCTCAAAAACGGTAAGAGCTATGCAAAGTCCGTTGCAGTACTACTGAAAGCTGACAACAAGAGGAATGAAAAGAAACAATCCCATCGAAATCCGATGATAAATAAAAATTTAAGGTATCAGCATATTTGGAATCTTGGCCCCGTTTGGCCCCTCATAGCTCGGAAAGGAAACAAGTTAACAAAAATCTGATGGTGCAGTGCTGGTTAATTTTTCTTAAGGAATCCACTGCAAAAAAACTGCATCAAAATCGGACTAAAAATAAAATTTTTGAAATCCTCCTTTTAGGGCCCAATTTAGAACGGTACATGAGATGTGAAATTCGTTAACATACTACTGATTGGAAATTTAATAAGGAGCACACTGAAAGAAACCCCATCAAAATCTGCTAATAATAAATATTCTAAATCCCAATTCAGGCGCGGATCCAGGCAATTAGAAAACGGGGGGTTTCAATTGAAATTGAAAGAAATTTCACCGAGCGGAGCGAGTCGTCAAAATTTTTTGGAGGTATTTCTTATTAAAACATCAGGATATTCATTAAAATATACGTGATTGTCCAGAAAAAAGGGGGTTCCAACCCCCGGAACCCCCTTGGATCCGCCAATGCAATTTGGCCCTTTTTGGTCCTTTTTCAGAAACGTCCGGGGCTACAATACCCAAAACCAACCCCAGCCTCCCCTTAGTGCCACGAAACATGGTGTTAAAAGTTCATACGGTTTGGTCAATCAAAACTTAGGTTATCGCACGGAAACGATGTGTCCACAGACACCGACGCCACCGACGACGACACCGCCGACGAAACCGCCAGTATCATACCATTATACGACTTCGAAAAACATTATGAGAACACATTCGCCACGAAAGATGTCAACAAAAAATTCAGTTTCTGTAACAGATTCAATAGTTTAGGTATATTACTTGAATTAAAAATGAAGAGGTATGGAGTAAATGTACATGAGACAAAGTTCCTATCAACACGCGGTACAAACCAAGCACTGGAACAACGCTCTTACAGTTCTTATTCGTCATGAGGCCTTTAACAATGAGTAATTTTCATAGCTCTTAGTAAGGTCAAGACGGCCCCTAGTATTGGTTTGAGGAAAATGCATTGCTGCGCAACATCTATGTTAATTTTGGCAATGAATATGCGATCGTCAACAAACTTTATATAAAGGGCAAAATATTATCAAAATAACTGCCATCCGTTGCCGAAAAAAAAGACCAGACCAGACGACGATAACAACATATAGACGAACACAAGAACTGTGTCATCCACTACCAGCTGACCTTTCAAATGATACCTCTTGAAGCTTTTCTTTGGTACACGAGAGATTAATGGTTATGCCAAATTATGCATTTGATGTGTATTTCAGACATCTACTCATTCAGATGAAGATTCTTCAAAAGGGACAAAAACATTTAAACACATTAAATCACCTTCGCCACAACAAATGCCAGCAACACATTACGTTTCGCCAGTTCAAACAAAGTAGGTAGATTACTTGTGTATAAGTACTGACTCGAATAATAATTCTAGTATACCTTTTCATATTTTACGCAATGGTATTTGAAATTAAAATAAATATAATTGGTAATGTTGCACCCTTTTAGATATACATGTATATTATGATTTCTTTGTAGTGTACTTTCTTGTTGTAACAGTCCGTCAAGCAAGGATTTTCGGTGACTGACATTAAGATTTTTATTACTATTTGTATATATTCCACCTTTTAGATCAATACATGTCTGCCAGCAAGTTCAAAATCAGTCTACTAAAAGTGTCTATTTGAAGCGTATTCCTTTCTTTCATAATTGTTTATTTACAGAATCGGAAATAATTCCTGTATTCATTTATTGTATTTTATAAATTGTGCTTTCCGATTTCGTCTGAATACGTCATCCACTACCCGACCTTTCAGATGACACCTCCTTGAAGCTTTTTTTTTTCGTACTCGAGAGATTATTGGTCATGCCATAATGATGCATTTGATGTGTATTTCAGACATCTACTCATTCAGATGAAGATTCTTCCAAAGGGAAGAAAACATTTAAACACATGAAAACACCTTCACCACAACAAATGCCAGCAACATATTACTTTTCACCAAGTTCAAACAAAGTAGGTAGATTACTTGTATATTATTACTGACTCGAATATAATTTCATATTTTTCGCGTAGTATTCGAAGAATTAGTAAAATTTATAGTGATTACCGATGTTGCATGACTGTGTCCTCTATATTTCTGATGGAATAAAATGCATTTAATGTGAATTTCAGTCAACTATTCATTCACAGGCAGTTTCTACTATACAGAAAAGGACTTTTAAAAGCATGAAAAACATGAGAACACCTTCGCCACAAAAAATGCCAACATATACAGTTTCGCCAATAGATTCAAACAGAGTAGGTAGATTATGTGTATAGAATAAAGTTTGTATAAATCAATACATGTATGTCAGTAATTTCAAAATCAGTCTTGTTTTTTTTTTTTTCTTGTCTTAAGTCAACTTTCCATGGGTGTAAATCTTATTATCAGATTTTTTTTTTTATAAAAATTTCAATTCGTTTTTTAGCTCACCTGGCCTAAAAGGCCATGTGTGCTATTGCTATCACTTGGCATCCGTCGTCCGTCCGTCTTAAACTTCGTCAAAAATCTTCTCCTCTGAAACTGCTGGGCAAATTTTAACCAAACTTGGCATGAATCATCACCAGGAATTGTGTTCGATTAGTCCGAGGACCAAACTTCATGGCTGCCGTTACTAAAAATAGCACATAGGGATAAATTAATTTTGCTGTTTTTGGTAAATAACTCGAAAACCATTACAGATATCAGAAATGGGTAAAAATAATCAGCATGACAAGATCTACCTGCCCTGCAATTTTAAAGAAAATCATATAACCCGTTTTGGAGTTATTGCCCCTTTTCCAAAAAAATTTCTAAATTTTGATATTCTTTATTTTTTATCACAAAAAATATAACGGATAGAGGTCAACTTTAAATTCGATCAAAATGTGTTTTGGGAAACACTTATGCCCCCGGGTAGAAGTAAAGAAGAAACATTTAGCAACTTTTAACAATGAATGTCCTTCTGACAAAATAATTTGTAGAAATAAATTCTGGTATCAACAGAAAAGTTAAATCACATCAAATGATGATTGCAATTGGATACAAACACAGAAGTCACCCAAATGAACCCTTCCAATTATTATCCAAGCATCATTTAGAAAACAATTTTCACCCCCCCCCCTTTTGGAACATTTATAGCTAACTCATTGTGTTCTGTTTATCAGTGTTATCAGTACTTTGATTACACCAGGGATCATCAATACTGGTTCCCCAAAAGTGGAGGAGGAATACACAGCAGAGAAGAAATGAAATAATAGATATTTTTAGTAACATCCCTCATCATTGATATATATAATACATATATAAATACCTGTAAAACGAAAGTGAATAAATGAAGAAAATATGCTGAATGATTCAAAAAAATTTTTACAAAAAAAATTCCATAGATTTCAAGAAACATTTCATCATAAATGAGTTTTATTTCTATATACATATAAAATAAAACAAAAAATAATTTCATTTTTGGTGAAATTTTACCGGACAGTCACGTGCCAAGGTCAAGGTCACAAGGTCAAATATTCTGGTACCAACTGAAAGGTCTCTCCACAAGGAATACACATGCAAATTATGAAAGAACTATCACTTACCATTCAAAAGATATGCTCAATGTTAAAGTTTTTATTCAGTTGTTCACAGGCCAAGGTCAAGGTCACAAGGTCAACTATTCTGGTACCAATTAAAAGGTCTTGACACAAGGAATGCACATGCAAAGTATGAAAGCCATATCACTTACCATTCAAAAGTTATACCCAATGTTAAAGTTTATTATTTTTTTTCAAAAAGTCCATCACATGTCAAGTTCACGAGGTCCAAAATTTTGGTATCGTTTGTTATTTGTTACCACTGGGCCGATGCCACTGCTGGTGGACTGTTAGTCCCCGAGGGTATTCACCAACCCAGTAGCCAGTACTTCGGTGCTGGCCCGAAAACCGAATTTATTTGGAAACATGCAATATCTAAGTTTTAGTAAATTTTGTTTAAAACTAAGGAGTATCTCCCTCTTGCATAGCTCTGTCCTTAGCTGATTTTGGCTTTTCTATTTAGATCTTATTGGGTATTTGTTCTCTATCAGTTTTACACCTATTTCGGTTTATGGATTTCCAAATATTTTGATTTTATCTGCACTGAAGAGACATAAGTTGTCGAAATGCGCATATGCAGAACCTAAATTCACAGTAACCTCGGTATTTTGTTATTTGAAAGGTCTTGCCACAAGGAATACACATGCAAAATATTAGAGCCATATCATTTACCATTCAGAAGATATACCCAATGTTAAAGTTTTTTCTTAACAAACAGACAAACAAACAGACAGACAGACCAAAAACTATATGCCCCTCGAAACTTCGTTTCACGGGGGCATAAAAATGTTCAGCAAATCAAGATCTACCCATATTTAAATTTTGAAGAAAATCTGATTACCCATATAGGAGTTATTGCCCTTCATTGGTCAAATTTGAGAAATTTTATACTTTTTGTCATCAATTTAAAAAAATCTTCTCCTCTTAAGCCACTGGGCCAATTTTTACCAAACTTGACCTGAATCATCACCAGGGTAAACAATTCCAAAATTATGTTCGATTAGTCCGAAAACCAAGCAATATGGCTGCTGTTACTAAAAATAAAACAAATGGGGTAAATTGCATTTTTTGCAAATAACTCGAAAACTGTTACAGATATCAAAAATTCGATCGGGAGTGAAAATAATTAGCATGTCAAGATCTACCAGCCCTGCAATTTTAAAGAAAATCCGAAAACTCGCGTTAGAGTTATTACCCTTTTTCAGTAAAATTTTTCAAATTTTAATACATTTTATTTTTTATTTCAAAAAGTGTAACAGATAGAGGTCAAGTGTTAATTGAAAAAAAGGGTCAGCATATCAAGATCTACCCATTCAGCAATTTTGAAGAAAATTCAAAACCCTTGTAGGAGTTGTTGCCCTCTTTCATGGAATTTTCATATTTTGTTGTCTTTTATATCCATAACAAGAGAAGATGAAGGTTAAGTGTAAATTGATAAAATGTTTGCCATGCTGTGGCGACTTTAAAACTGGTGTATGAAATTGTTCTTTGACCGCCATTTTCAAAATGGCCGCCAAAAAAAGGCGGGAAAATTCAACATTGTCCGATTTCGATAAAATTTGGTTTCTAAATAGATATTGATGTTGCGACTTCCAAACTGGTGTTGAAAATTGATCGTTGACCGCCATTTTCAAACTGGCCGCCAAAAAAGGCGGGAAAATTCAACATTGTCCGATTTCAATGAAATTTGGATTCCAAGTGGATACTGGTGTCACTACTTCAAAACCGGTGATGAATAACTAAATACCGAAATCACTGTGAATTTACTTTCTGCATATGCGCATTTCGACAACTTATGTCTCATCAGTGCAGATAAAATCTAAATGTTTGGAAGACCATAAACTCAAAGATGTTTAAAAACTGATAGAGAACAAATAACCAAAGTGATCTAAATTTAAAGCCAAAATCAGCTAAGGACAGAGCTTTGCATGAGGGAGATACTCCTTAGTTTTCAATAAAATTTACAAAATTCTAGATATTGGAAGATTTCAAAAATAATCGGCTTTCGGGTCAGCACCGAAAATTGTTGACTGCCATTTTCTAATGGCTGCCAAAAAAGGAGGGAATATTCAACATTGTCCGATTTCAATGAAATTTGGTTTCCAAATAGATATTTGATGTTGTAAATTCAAAACTGATTTTAAAAATTGTTAACTGACCGCCATTTAAAAATGGCTGCCAAAAAAGGCGGGAAACTTCAACATTGACCGATTTTAATTAAATTTGGTGTCCAAGTGGATATTGATGTCACTACTTTAAAGTGCTGTTGAAAATTGTTTGTTGACCGCCATTTTCAAAATGGCCACAAAAAAGGCGAGGAAATTCAACATTGTCCTATTTCAATGAAATTTGGTTTCCGATGTGGTAACTAAACAAGAGGCTCTCAAGAGCCTGTATCGCTCACTTGGCCCTTGATTAACATAGACATTTTATGTTAAAGAGCCCTTATATATAATTAAACTATAAATCCAATATCCCTAATTAGTTAAAGGGGAGAAGACCTCTGTTAGTTTAACATTGGACACCATGGGAAACACTAAGTTCCCCGCTGGCGGCCATCTTGAATATCGTGCTGACCTGAAAAACTCATGTTTTGCAAAGGACCACCTCAGGACTATTGTGGCCAAGTTTGGTTCCAATTGGCCCAGTAGTTTCAGAGAAGATCTTTGAATGTGTTTTCCCATAGGGTCCAATGTTAAAACTGTTTCCCGCTGGTGGCCATCTTGGAATTCGTGCAGACCTTAAAAACACTTTTTTGTAAGGGATCACCCAAGGACTATTGTAGTTTGGTTCCAATTTGCCCAGCCCGGCACCTGAATAGGTTTTCAGGGGCTTTGGCTACAGAGCTGCCGGGCGCGTCCTCAGGTGGTGGATAGGGGAATGCCCTGTCTTTGCGGGGTAGTCAGGTCATAATACGGAAAGCCTGACCGCGAACCATTGTAGCCAAACTGTGTGGAGAAACGCCACGCTCCATGCAGTATAAAGACCCCTTCTATATTTCTCTAAAGAGAGCAGACGCACCGGGTGTCGTATAGAAGGCTAAATTTCCTGCCCCTACCCATTTCTCCCCTTTTCCAGTGGCAATCAAAAGACGTTGCCCCGGTTGTCCCTACCACCTTTATTTCTTTCTTATTTTTCTTACAATTTGTTTTGAATTGATTAACTTGTTCTCGTCCTGATATAGCTGAAATATTGCTCATTGGACGTTAAACTCTAACTAATCAATCAACCAATTTGCCCAGTAGTTACGGAGGAGAAGATCTTTGAATATGTTTTCCCATAGGGTCCAATGTTTAAACTATGTCCCCCGCTGGCGGCCATGTTGAATGTAGTGCGATCCTGAAAAACACCTTTCTGTAAGGGACCACCCAAAAACTATTGTGGCCAAGTTTGGTATCAATTGGCTCAGTAGTTTCAGAGAAGAAGATCTTTGAAAATGTTTTCCCATAGGGTCCAATGATAAAACTATGTTTCCCGCTGGCGGCCATCTTGGAAATCATGCGGACCTAAAAAACACCTTTTTTTAAGGGACCACCCAAGGACTATTGTGGCCAAGTTTGGTTCCAATTGGCTCAGTAGTTTCAGAGAAGAAGATCTTTGAAAGTGTTTTCCCATAGGGTACAATGTTAAAACTATGTTTCCCGCTGGCGGCCATCTTGGAAATTGGCCGGACCTAATAAAACACCTTTTTTGTAAGGGACGACCCAAGGAATATTGTGGCCAAGTTTGGTTCCAATTGGCCCTGTAGTTTCAGAGAAAAAGAATTTGAAAAGTTTTTTTTCCATAAGGTCAAATGGTAAATTTTGGTCCCAGCTGGCGGCCATCTTGGATGACGAACAGACCTGAGTGACACAATTTTTAAAGGGGACCACCCAAGGACTATTGTGGTCAAGTTTGGTGTCAATTGGCCTAGTGGTTTCAGAGGAGAACATCTTTGAATGAAAAGTTTACAGACGGACGGACGGACGCCGGACGCAAAGTGATCGCAAAAGCTCACCCTGGCATAGCCAGGTGAGCTAAAAATATGGTTTTAAAAATTGTTGTTGTCCGCCATTTACAAAACTATATCTCAACTTTAAAACTGCTGTTGAAAGTGGTCCTTAGCAAGTACGTTTTTGTCAAAAAAGCCGAACAAAGAAAAATAGTAAAACACCATCAGACTTAAAATACAGTTCAAGATAATTATTGGTGGTGTTTGAGCTACTTAAGTTTTAGAGACTTAAGTTCAACTGTATAACTTACAATGTTAGCTTGATGGTGTTAACTGAAAGCCAGGTGAGCCATACGGGGGAGCCTCTAGATTTATTTAACCACCCTCTCCCTTTGTTCTCTTTCCAAAATCATCTCATCCACTAATCTAAAGCATGCACCGCATTAGATTCAAGGATTTTCGCCAACAATTGAAATTGATAATAACTAATTGATCTTAAAGTGGTGCTTCCCTTAACAAATATTAAGTTCGCGATTGCGATTTTTTAATTGTTCTTTAAATTAATTTTCAAAAAATGATAAATATGATTCATTTTATTTCTGAACCTAGCACAACTACATAAGCTCGGGTCAAAGCCTTTCTTCTCAGTTTTACAACATACACGACAACGATGGTGATGACAAAATGGTGAGTACTGTTTTTATTATTCCCACCGAAATTTGCAAATTAGATGGGCGTTTACTCTATCAGCCATATTTTATCATGCGTAGAACGGTTGAATCTGTTGATTGTTGGAGACTGTAAATCATATCAGTCAGGAAAGTCATTCTGATCTCTCCTTTAAACATGTTATTTTAAGGGCATTTATTTAAGTAACGTTGTAAATAACTTAATACCGAAGTTACTGTGAATTTTGATTGTAATTTATTCCAATAATTTGTCTTCTATAAAAATATTTGTTCATATAATATAACGTTGCAGGTAGAAACCCATCATACCTTTTTTAACTTCATGAGAAAACTTACACAAGCTAAGGTGACAATAAATAAGTAGTCAGCCTTTCTGTAAATATACAAAGTGTATAACATTTTTCTTTAACAATACTTCCAAAAATAATATTTGAATATGGATCTTTGTTTGATACAAGACATATTACAACTTAGGTATATGATATATATACATGTACGTTATAGATGATTATTAAAATTTATTTTCAAATTGTCTCAGAAACGTGCATAATTTTGTCAAAGACATATCTAAAATTTTACTTGTAATTATCGTATAAAATAGAGAGTCAATGTATAAAAGTATATTCCAGAAAAATGTTTTGCAGTAGAAAGCGTCTTCGATATATATTAGAAGTACTTGATAATTACACTTTCAAGTTCATCAATCTTATTGTTACTTCAGGATTGCAGTCAGTCGCCAACCCTCCTAACTACAGAGAGAGATCAGCATGTTACAGGTAAATATTAAACGTTCTTTCTTCTATTTGATGTGAAGGCTAACTCTTCGATATTTAAGATTTTTCATATACTCGATCAGTGCGTATCTATTCAAGAGTATATAATTGTTTTTGGGGTCCAGATCACAATGTCATGGCGAAGGAAATAGTTCGTATTTGGTGACTTTTTATCAGTTTAACTCAACATAGATCAATTATCTGATTACACATAATTTAAGAGGTGTATTTTTACTAATGATTTGAAGCGATTTGTTCATGTTTTGATGGTTAATACTACAAATATTCATACACCACCGTTTCCTCAGTATCAGGCAGACATATTATTGATTGTCTATTGATCGTTATGTAGTAGAGTTATCTTTCTTTAAATTCTGTGTTTTTAAAATCGATCAATAATTATCATTTTTATGATTACATCATATTTATTTTAATACTTGATCTAATTAAAAAGTATATATTTTCATTAAATAGAATAATATATAGATATGATGGTCTTTAAATTCTGAATTTTGTTAATTTAAATTTCTATTATTAGAATTTACATGGAAATATTTATTTTTATATATATTAAATGGTTAAATTATCAGAAATCAGTTTGATAACAGATTAATGCTATGAGCATATATTCAAGAGAGTCCTCTCTAGCAATTAGGACAGTTACTTGTGTTTCATATTAATACAAAAAAAAAACTAACTGTTGAATGGCTTAATGAAAGTGCACTTTGAAGTACCTCACTATTTTATTTATTTGAAATACGATACACAAAGAAAACTTTAGTTTATAAAGGCTTTTATTCGTGTCTACATCTTGATGTTAGTTAACTTATACCAACAGGACTTTGAGCAGAAATATTTAATTATGGATATACATCGAATATCAATTAATTTTAAAAATAAAAGATATGGCCATGTCTTTTCTTTTAAAATCCTTAATAGTTCCGTATAGTATTAGTTCACTTTGATTTGAAAAAAAAATGTGTAATGTTTAAAAAGTCATATTATTATTATCAATAATAATAATAAGAATTGTGAAAAAAAACAAAAAACAAACAAACAGCAAACAAAACTGAAATAGAAAAACCCCTATGCTCGCAAATATCCGTCAAATTAGTGACTGTATTACATGTTGCAGAGACAAGGAGTTAATCCGTTGTAAAAATCGGTAATAATACGCTTATGCGAGACTTCCCGTGAGGTAAGTCGATTTTTAATTCCCAATACCTGTAATTTTAATTGAAACTGTACAGAAATGTCAACAAAAGGTTTTTTTTATTGAATATTGATAAAATGTCATGGATATTAATTGAAATATCAGGTTAGGACAATTATTAAATGACGATGCATCAGTAAAAACAATAACTTTGCCATCAGAACATTGTGCCCGTACAGGTAAACTTTGACTAAAATTACGAGGAGTTCCGAACGGATTCTAGTGTTGCATCATTGGAGCGAGTTTACATACGTGATGTTAACGATTTCGAGTAGTTGCTAATCTCTGTATGTCTCTAGATATTGATAGGCATTTAATTCAATTAAAATCAAATAAAAACCTAACTGTGTATTATCTAGTACATGGCAG
>MJUU01034850.1:16397-44657 GCA_002080025.1 Modiolus philippinarum
CCCCCCCCCCCCCTCAATTTTCTATATTGCTAAGAAACAGTAAGGGTTAATGGTGATCCTGAGAGCTTACGACAAGAAGAATCCAAAGAAACGAACCCTATAAAAATGAAATAAAAAAATCATAAACATAAACGCATTTTTTGTTTTGTTTTTGTTTGTTTGAAAATGATCCTTTTCAAAATTGTGCAGGTATTACAGGTATGTGAACAATCGAGTATCCTTGGATATGGGTTTACCCATATCTTATCTTGACCGCGAACCATTGTAGCCAAACTGTGTCGAGAAACGCCACGCTCCATGCAGTATAAAGACCCCTAAAGAGAGCAGACGCACTGGGTGTCGTATGGAAGGCTAAATTTCCTGCCCCTACCCATTTCTCCAATTTTCCAGTGGCAGTCAAAAGTCGTTGCCCAGGTTGTCCCTTCCTCCTTTATTTCTTTTTTCTGATACTTTCAATTTTTTGAATTGATTAACTTGTTCTCGTCCTGATATAGCTGAAATATTGCTCATTGGACGTTAAACTCTAACTAATCAATCAATCAATAAATTGAATATTTCTTACAGCATTGTTTTTGATGACGACTCAAACTTGCTTTCATAAACATTGCCTTGCAAAACTGGCATGGTAGGTAGCTGTCCGACGGTTTATTTTGGGATGGTCAATATTTTGTATCTGTACGTGTGTCTTCATTTTTTCTTTTTTGTCCCGTTCTCAAGTGGTGTCCTTGTTTCTTAGTGTTTCCGATGTTGCCTCCTTTGTCCATGGATTGTTCGTTCTTTAACTGACGGTGCGGTTCTCGCTTACTTTTGGAATAAGTTACCTATTTTGATATTTGATTAAATGTAAACTATGTCTAAAATTTCCCTCGTTCTGCAGTTTTCCAATTGTAATTTTCCTTCCTACGATTTATTATCCAAAAGTGGCATTTTCGTCACCTTTTTCTCATCTGCACGCAGGTCTTCAAAATGCCTAGCTCGCTGGCGACAAAATCGTTCAATTTTTAAAAGCAATCAATCTGTTTAGTAAGATTTAAATGGATCAATTTTAAGCAAGTTTCTAATTTCCAATATTGTTTCTGTTAAACAAAACTTTCTACTATTATGTTTTTAACATTCTACACATTTGTTTTTACTTGTATAACGCTATATTGTTTTATATATATATTTTATGTATTTATTAAAATTGTTCAGTATAATCAACAGTTCCCGCCACAATATAGCTGAAATATTGCTGAAGTTTGCGTAAAACATCAATCAATAAATCAAAATGCCTAGCTATCTTAGCATACAAATTTCTAAAATAAAAACATGCATGGGTTTAGTTCCAAATTTGTTTTTATCTTTGGATTTTGATGTTTGTTGCAAGATAATTGTTAACTTTTGACACCAATTAGAATAAACATTGAATTTATTGCTATGATCTCTGAGTGTTGAATTTTATTAAAGAGTACATTGAGAGACAACATTTAAAGCCATGATCTTGTGAGATCTATTTAGGGCTTGCTATATGGTGTGAGGTTCCTACCTGTGTTGAAGACCGTACGGTGACCCCTAGATGCTTTGTTTTGGGTCGTTTAACCTGGATATGGGATGTTGTCTCCTTGACATTTACCCCATTTCCTTTCTTTTTCATATCAATCTGGATATCAATTAGGACATTATAGGGTATTGGATAAACATGATACATATGTTTACATCGCCGTGCGCGGTCCCGGCTGAAGAATAGGCCCGCAGCATCCTCTGAGCTTGGAGTATGAGCCATCCTAACAGAGGACCCCGAGGGAACCCCGGGATATAGAAATAGGACCCAGTATCTCCGGCTTTCGGGGTGTGACCCCTCCTAAACGGAGGCTGACCCCGAGGGTCCCGGGATATAGAAATAGGACCCATTCCGTGGTTATGCGGGATTAATAAATACACAACCCATCTTTCGGATGGGATGTAAACTCAGGTCCACGTGTTGGAAGAAATGCCACGCTTCCTGCACATTAAAGAACCCTTGTAGCAAGCTCTTTTTGGGGTGGTCCGTAGGTGATCGGCTACAAGGCTAAATTCCCCGCCCTTGACGATTTCACCCTACTTTTCCAGTGGCAGTCAGAATTTCCCGTCCCATGGCCATTTCCATACCCCAAAGTGATTATTTATCAACAAACTTGTTCTCGTCTTGATATAGCTGAAATATTGCTGAGTAGACGTTAAACAATATTCAATCAATCAATCATATTTTTACAGGTCATGTTTCTTGACATCACATGTTTTTACTGTATACAAAGATATAACCATGATGAATCATTGTGATAGTGGTGTCATATTCTGGAAGAAAATTTTTTTCTCCTTTCTTATACTTTTTTTACGTTTTGTATTTTTGAAAATATTTGATTTTACAACTTGTGTCTGAAGGTCATGTACACTTCACTCTGTTATTTGGATACCATCACAATTTTTCCTATACGTTTATAACATTGTGCTTTTAACAGCCACTAATAGATATTGATACAATTAATAAATTAATCTAACACAAAACTTCTATTCAAAACGGTACTGGAACATTTCAAAACAACATATTGTAAATAAGAATAATAATTATAATAATAATACTCTCCAAGGAATGGCAAATCAATGCCCACATATAAATTATGTTACTCCCATAGAAAAATTGTTTTTCAAAATGGTCTGTTTGGGATTCGAAGCTTGAGGTGTTTTTTTTATATTGACTTCCTCCCAAACCCATATTAACCATGAATAATTCTATTAAGGAACATTCTTTCAGGTATCACACCTCGTTCGGTTGAAATTGAAAATATACAATATTAGCGATTGTGGAATCAAAGGATATATTTTCCTTCAAATATGCATAAACATCCCCGTTTACCCTTTCTTAACTAGTACTAGTATTAGTATTCCAGGAGTCAAGTTTGCGTGATCATCCGTATTTTGGGGTTTTTTTTCTTTAGGTGTGACTATTTGCAATTTCGGTATTTTTTGTATTCTGTACGTAAGACTAAGAGATGAAAATGATGGCTGAAATATTGCTGAAATAAAACATCAATCAATCAATCAATCAATCAATCTTTAAATTTGTATGATATAAACATTTTTGTCATATCATCTTTGAGCACAATCTGTCTTTTCTGCTAGTTCACTGTTTTTGATAAATTGATGGATTATGTACAAATATACGTCCAGTGAGCAATATGTCAACTATATCAGAACGAGAACAAGAGAGCCATCAAGTATAATAAGAGTGATAATGAAAGACAGGACAACTGATTGATTAGTTAGAGTTTAACGTCCAATGAGCAATATTCAGCTATTCAGGGCGAGAACAAGTTAATCAATTCAAAAAAATGTAAGTAAAAGAAGAAAGAAATACGGGAGGAAGGGACAACCGGATTTCCACTGGAATATTGGAGGAATGGGTAGGGGCAGGAAAAATTAACCTTCTATACGACACCCAATGCGTCTGCTCTCTTTTACAAACATAGAAAACAGGCACTGCCTGCAGAGCTCACCTCGTTGCACAACATTTTCACAAATTGAACATGTCAGTTAACAGGTATTGACTATAATTATTTTGCTAACAGAATTATTCATATGTAAAATTAATGTCACGGACTGCATTCAAAGCATTCATTTCAGCTGCCATCCCAAAATGCATCATACATACAAATATGGTTGATGTGGGGCATATCTGTAGGCGGGAATGGACTTAACCATTTTACCTGACCAAGTCGCTCATGCGTAAAATGTAGGTCAGAGACAGCATCCGAAGCATGCATTGTCTCTGTCATCCCAAAATGCATCATACAATCAGATATGGTTAATGTGGGGCATATCAGTATTCGGGAATGGACTTGAATCATTCTACCTAACCAAGTCGCTCATGCGTAAAATGTCGGTCAGAGACAGCATCCGAAGCATGCATTGTTGTTGCCATCCCAAAATACATCATACATACCAGTATGGTTGATGTGGGCCATGTCAGTAAGCAGGAATTGACTTTAACCATTCTACCTAACCAAGTCGCTCATGCGTAGAATGTAGATCAGAGACAGCATCCGAAGCAGGCATTGTTGTTGTCATTCCAAAATGCATCATACATACCAGAATGGTTGAGGTGGGCCATGTCAGTAAGGGGGAATGGACTTTAACCATTCTACCTAACCAAGTCTCTCATGCGTAAAATGTAGGTCAGAGACAGTATCTGAAGCATACATGGTTGGTGTCATCACAAAATGCATCATACATACCAGTATGGTTGATGTGTCCCATGTCAGTAAGCAGGAATGGACTTAAACCATTCTACCTAACCAAGTCGTTCATGCGTAAAATGTAGGTCAAAGACAGGATCCGAAGGATGCATTGTTGTTATCATCCCAAAATGCATCATACATACCAGTATGGTTGATCCAGGCTATGTCAGTAAGCCGGAATGGACTTTAACCATTCTACCTAACCAAGTCGCTCATGCGTAAAATGTAGGTCAGAGACAGCATCCGAAGCACGCATTGTTGTTGTCATCCCAAAATGCATCATACATAACAGTATGGTTTATGTGGGCCATGTCAGTAAGTGGGAATGAACTTTAACCATTCTACCTAACCAAGTCGCTCATGCCGATGCGTAAAATGTAGGACAGACAGCATCCGAAGCATGCATTGTTTTTGTCATCCCAACATGCATCATACATACCAGTATGGTTGATGTGGGCCATGTCAGTAAGCGGGAATGGACTTTAACCATTCTACCTAACCAAGTCGCTCATGCGTAAAATGTAGGTCAGATACCGCATCCGAAGCATGCATTTTTGTTGTCATCCTAAAATGCATCATACATAACAGTATGGATGATGAGGGTCATGTCAGTAAGCCGGAATGGACTTTTACCATTCTACCTAACCAAGTCGCTCATGCGTAAAATGTTGGTCAGAGACAGCATCCGAAGCATGCATTTTAGTTGTCATCCTAAAATGCATCAGGCATACCAGTATGGTTGATGTGGGGCATGTCACTAAGCAGGAATGGACCTTAGCCATTCTTCCTAACCGGACGCCGATGCCGGGGGTATCACATAAGCCCCCCCCCCCCCCCCCCCCNGTGAGCTAAAAATATAGAAGGGGTCTTTATACTGTATGGAGCGTGGCTACAATGGTTCGCGGTCAGGTTTTCCGTATTAGACGAGGCATTTCCCTATCCACCACCTTGGGACGAGCCCGGCACCTCTGTAGCCAAAGCCCCTGAAAACCGGGAAGGACAACTGAAGCAACAAGTGCTAGCTTCCACTGAAAATTCGTAAATATGGGTAGGGCAGGAAATTAAGCCTTCCATACGACCCCGATTGAGTCTGCTCGTTAAGTTAAGGATCAAAGATTTAAAGAAGGAAGGGACAACAACTAGAGCAGCGAGTTTTTATTGCTTTTTGATTTTGATTTTTGAATATAAGAGAAATGGGTAGGGGTAGGAAATGTAGCCTTCTATACGACGCCCAGTGGATGTCCTCTTGTACGGGAAACGTGGCAGGGGTATCTATACTTCATAGGGCTTGACGTTTCCACATACAGTTTGTCTACTACGGCGTATGTTCAGACTGTGTATATAATGACATGACTACCTCGCATCCACTATCCACTATCTGGTGACGAACAATGCAGCATAGTTTTGACTGAGACCCGTATCAGCTATATCTATCAAGATTTTTTCAACACTGAATTCACAATTTTGGAAATAGGTATGTTATATTTCAAGGTTTACGATAAAACCGTACATTTGCAATGTGAATCCGTAGTGCAGATTTTTACTGGAATAATCCTTAGTTGTAAACACCTCTACGTAAAATCGACTTGCCTAGTATGCCAGTAATAGAATCTATAGCTCCCTCTTTCCGTTTGTCGCTTAGCAGTGGATTTCGTTTGCACCATCCTGTTTTTACAAAGTTTGAAACATGTGTAATTAAACAACCTAATCCATGGGAGAATGAATTAGTGGTGATATACCTAATCGTCATTCCCTTGACGTTCATTTGATATATACACACCGACTATAAAAAAAATACCTTTAGCTAAAGCGCAAATAAGGATCTAGATAATGGTTTGGACTCGTTTATAATTTAAAGAGAAACAGCTTGTACATTATACGTGGGAACCAGACAAGGTTTGTTTACAGTAGCAACCGCTAAGAAAATCAAGACCCCCCGGATTTTCCCAACTTTATAGCTTTTCTCCCGACCGAGAACGACCAAATCCTTATTCCCGACTTCCCTGTAGCGTAGGATCCCTGTTTTTTTTCCTCTTCTCAAGGAACACCCCTCTCTCACGGTAATTGTAGGATTGGTATATATTCAAACTATATACAATATACTGTAAAAGCAGTAATGTTCGTGGGGGATTAAATTTCGTTTATTTCGTGGGTAAGAGATATCCACGAAATTTAATCCCAACGAATTTAACTCAAGCAATAGTCATTACTATATTTCATATGAATTCCACGAAAATTTGTCCACATTAAATAGATTTGAAGATTAAATCCACGAAATTTTATCCCCACGAAAATAAATGATTATACAGTATATATCTCAATAAAATCCCAAATTAGGTGATGATTGTTTGACAGGCTCAACTATCCAGCAACTTCAAACTCACTGTATGTATTCTGTCCAATAAGGTAAAGCACAAGGTAAATCAATATAATTGATGTTTTGTGTACATAAACAGGTGCCAAGGTATTCTGTGAGCCTGTGTACATCAAAAGGGAGTTTAGTTCAACAGTCAAAATATGGAGTAGCAAATAAGTCTGTAAAATATTGCATGACCATAAATACTGTGACTTTAATTTATTGTACGTGATATTTATCTCGAAACTAGAAAGGTACTGTGACGAAAACGAGGGCCGGTTTAATGGTCTCCTGGGAAAATAAACAGATGCAGATTGATTTTTATGTTATGAGACTCTTTACATTCACCGCCGTGCGCGGCCCCGCCTTATGAATAGGTTGATTGATTGATTGAATATTGTTTAACGTCTACTCAGCAATATTTCAGCTATATCAAGACGAGAACAAGTTTGTTGATAAATAATCACTTTGGGGTATGGAAATGGCCATGGGACGGGAAATTCTGACTGCCACTGGAAAAAGTAGGGTGAAATCGTCAAGGGCGGGGAATTTAGCGTTGTAGCCGATCACCTACGGACCACCCCAAAAGGAGCTTGCTACAAGGGTTCTTTAACGTGCAGGAAGCGTGGCATTTCTTCCAACACGTGGACCTGAGTTTACATCCCATCCGAAAGATGGGTTGTGTATTTATTAATCCCGCACAACCACGGAATGGGTCCTATTTCTATATCCCGGGACCCTCGGGGTCAGCCTCCGTTTAGGAGGGGTCACACCCCGCAAGCCGGAGATACTGGGTCCTATTTCTATATCCCGGGGTTCCCTCGGGGTCCTCTGTTAGGATGGCTCATACTCCAAGCTCAGAGGATGCTGCGGGCCTATTCTTCAGCCGGGACCGCGCACGGCGGCCTTATGAATAGGCCCACAGCATCTAGGCCATGGGCTGAAATCACTTTCCGTGCATCCCCCCCACTTATGATCCAGACCGTTTTTTTTTCAGTCCTTTATTATCCCCTCTTCAAAATAAAACATGTTAACACGAACATAACCTGCACGCATAGACAATATAGGGCCACTTTTATAGTACACCACACAAAATTCTTGTATTTTAGTTTTAATCTTAATTTTATTTTCTAAGCTCCATAATTTTTATGTAGATAAGTTAGATGTACTGAAATTTGGAATCAAATTGAAGCTTATTTAAAATACTTTACATTGAACACAAGTTTGGGCACTTTACGCCTTTTTTGTGTTCTGGGGATGCAAAAAATATACCCCTCCCCCTGCAAAAAATTGCGAAAATGACGATTTTTAAGCTTTCAATTCTTTTCTGATTAATAAATTTCATCATTTGATCTACTTTTTATGCCTCATTTATCAGTTGTGATACAATGTTGAAAAATAAGACCATTAAAAGCCTGAAAATTTTGATTTTCTGTATTAAATTTTTGAAAAATGGAAATTTTCGGAAATTTAAGTATTTTCACAATTTCGACTTTCTTACTTCTGGATCGTATAAATTTGAATATATATCTAATAATTGCTAATGCAGTAATGATTTATAATATGTAAACAACAAATTATGTGAAAAAAATTTAGAGTCAGACTAAATGCCAAAATTAGCACCCCCACCCCCTTAAAATTAAGGGAAAATTTAAATATTCAGGTTCTAAATGATACAAAATCATGTCTAATGCAAATTATTGCGTGTATTTCACTAAAGCTGACATGCACAAGCCCATTTAAGTAGATTCAAACTTTTTACGGGTTCGTTTTTTGGCTCTTCTTCTCGAAATTTTATGAAAAATGGGAATTTTCCGTTTTTCAGAATTATTGCTAATTTGACTAAGAGATGTACAAATTTCACGAATTTGGAATATAACGTAAAAATGGTGATAAAAAATCCTGTCACTATATCTAAGCTATTAGAAAATATCCTTTTGAACATTTTAGACTAACTAAACTCTCATAAATTGNNNNGAAACATATTACCCCCCCCCCCCCAAGAGAAAGCTTCGACATTGTATAAAGGTTCAATAATATAGCATTTCAAAGACAAAAATGCACAGATACTCTCATATATAAAATAATAAGATCATGCGCGTGGTTTATGGGCAGTTTTACATCAATTAAACTTTGAATTTTGTAGATTTCCGAAATGATGAAAATTAACTTTTTTCACGAAAATCGCCCAAAATATTCAATTTTACCCATATTTTCTGCGTTGAAATTGCATATCGTGATAAATCAAATGCATTTTTTAGAAGAAAGTAAAACTATTTGTATGTTTTGTTCATATATATGTAAAGACAGGCATATTTTTGGCATTTTTTAGCATCGTTTTCTTGGAGTAGGGGTAAAATTTTCGTTATTTAGAGTTACATTGAACACCCCTGGTTTTTCTACACATTGTTTTAAGATATTTTACATATTTCAAAGAACAATGAATTGGCATACATGCAGATAAATCCTCAAGATTCGCCACATCTAACTATTTAAAGTGAATTTTGGATAAATTTGAGATACTGAACATTCCGATTTTTCATCAGTTTTGTACCAAATATTGAGTTTAATCTAACAAGTGGACTTTAAATGACAAATCATGATAAAATTAATGCAACATTTTTATATTCAATACAGACTTTGCGTGTTTTGGTTATTTTTATGCGAATATAGACAAAAAATTTACTATTTTAGGGCGAATTTGTTGGGGTAGGGGTAAGATTTTAAGTATTCAGAGTCACATTAAACACTCTTTGTTTTTCTAAACAATGTTTTAAGACAACTTATGTATCACAAATAACAATTAAAAGGCATATCTGCCGAAATATCCTCCAAATTTGTAATATATTACGACTTAACAGTGAACGTTGGACAAATCTAAAATACAGAAAATCCTCATATTTCATCAATTTGGGGCAAAATATTGAGTTTAAGTCAACAAATAGCTGTTAAAATACCAAATCATGATGTTATTCATGCAACATTGTCATATATAACACACATTTTTTGTGTTCTGATTATTTTATGCGCACAAATACATAAAATTGACAATTTTAGGGAAAATTTGTTGGGGTAGGGGTAAGATTTTCGGTATTCAGAGTCACATTAAATACTCCTTGATTTTCTAAACACTGTTTTCAGACAACAAATGTATCCCTTAAAACAATAAATTGGCATTTCTGCAGATATATCCTCCAGACTTGCAATATATAACGGGTTAACATTGAACTTTGATCAAATCTGAAATGTTTAAAATTCCCATTTTTCTCAATTTCGGGCACGATGTTGAGTTTAATTCAACAAATGGCACGCCGTGCGCGGTCCCGGCTGCAGAATAGGCCCGCAGCATCCTCTGAGCTTGGAGTATGAGCCATCCTAACAGAGGACCCCGAGGGAACCCCGGGATATAGAAATAGGACCCAGTATCTCCGGCTTGCGGGGTGTGACCCCTCCTAAACGGAGGCTGACCCCGAGGGTCCCGGGATATAGAAATAGGACCCATTCCGTGGTTGTGCGGGATTAATAAATACACAACTCATCTTTCGGATGGGATGTAAACTCAGGTCCACGTGTTGGAAGAAATGCCACGCTTCCTGCACGTTAAAGAACCCTTGTAGCAAGCTCCTTTTGGGGTGGTCCGTAGGTGATCGGCTACAAGGCTAAATTTCCCGCCCTTGACGATTTCACCCTACTTTTCCAGTGGCAGTCAGAATTTCCCGTCCCATGGCCCTTTCCATACCCCAAAGTGATTATTTATCAACAAACTTGTTCTCGTCTTGATATAGCTGAAATATTGCTGAGTAGACGTTAAACAATATTCAATCAATCAATCAATCAACAAATGGCTGTTAAAATATCAAATCGTGATGCAATTCATGCAATATTGTCATATTGAACACACATTTTGCGTGCTTAAGTTCATTTTATGCGAACATAGACAAAAAATTGACAATTTTAGGGAAAATTTGTTGGAGTAGGGGTAATATTTTTGGTATTCAGAGTCGCATTAAACACTCCTTGTTTTTCTAAGCAATATTTTAAGACAACGAATATACCGCTTAGATCAATTAGATGGCAAATCGGCAGATATAACTTCCGGATTTGACATATTTAACGATTTAACAGTGGACTTTGGACAAATCTGAAATGTTGAAAATTCCCATTTTTCATTAATTTTTGGGAAAATATTGAGTTTAAGGGGTCAAATGGCTGTTAATATAGCAAATCATAAAGCTATTCGTGCAACTTTGTCATATACAACACACATTTTTCATGTTTTGGTTATTTTTATGCGAACATAGAGAAAAAATTGACAATTTTAGGGAAAATTTGTCGGGGTAGGGGTAAGATTTTCGGTACTCAGAATCACATTAAACACTCCTCGCTTTTCTAGGCAATTTCTTAAGACAACTTTTATATCCATAAGAACAATTAATTGGCATATCTGCAGATATATCCTCCAGATTTTGAATGTATAACGATTTAACAATGAACTTTGGCTAAATCTGAAATGTAGAAAAAGCCCATTTTTCATAAATTTCGGGCAAGATATCGACTTTAAGTCAACAAATGGCTGTTTAAATACGAAGTCACAATATAATTCATGCAACCTTGTCGTATACAACACACAAATTGCGTGTTCTGGTAATTTTTATGCGATCAAGGACAAAAAATTGACAATTTTAGAGTAAATATGTTGGGGTAGGGGTAAGTTTTATGGATCTAGGAAGTTTATAATACTTCAAAACTACCATAAAGTGTGCCAGTTGTAAAGACGACATTATGTACTTCCATTTTATTCCATCCTTTCTTGAATTTGAACCACTCATAGATAAGATGAGGCAAAATAGGGAAAAAACTTTGTAAAAAACGAAAATATTCAAAGATGTGTTTTATTTGTCTATTTAAAAGTGATAGTTTGGTCATTCAAGACATATTAACATTATGTTAACATGCTTAATTTTTAAGGAAGGACATTAAAAGACTAAAAACAATTCCAAGAATTATGAAATGAACAACATATTGGTTTCTAAGAACCATTGAACTTGCACAATTTCGAGAAAAATCTTATAATTTACGTCAACATTTCGAAGGGGTAGGGGTAAGGTTTTTTTAATTTTATAACGTATTGGGTAAAGAAATGGTACTTATGTGGAATTTTTGTAAAGCTAATACCATAGGCTATCATTCTATACCATTTTTTCATAACTGAGAGGTACCAATCCGCAATTTGAAGCAATTGAAAGAAAAACTCAAAAAACGAAATTTTCCAAAATTTCGTTGGGTGGGTCTAAAAAGGGGGCCTGTTCCAATATTGCGTGCAGGTAATGCTCATGTTAACATGTTTAATTTTGAAGAGGGGATATAGAAGGACTGAAAAATATGGGTGGGGATCATAAGTGGGGGGGGNGGACCCCGAGGGAACCCCGGGATATAGAAATAGGACCTAGTATCTCCGGCTTGCGGGTTGTAACCCCTCCTAAACGGGGGCTGACCCCGAGGGTCCCGGGATATAGAAATAGGACCCATTCCGTGGTTGTGCGGGATTAATAAATACACAACCCATCTTTCGGATGCGATGTAAACTCAGGTCCACGTGTTGGAAGAAATGCCACGCTTCCTGCACGTTAAAGAACCCTTATAGCAAGCTTTTTTGAGTGGTCCGTAGGTGATCGGCTACAAGGCTAAATTCTCCGCCCTTTTCGATTTCACCCTACTTTTCCAGTGGCAGTCAGAATTTCCCGTCCCATAACCCTTTCCATACCCCAAAGTGATTATTTATTAACAAACTTGTTCTCGTCTTGATATAGCTGAAATATTGCTGAGTAGACGTTAAACAATATTCAATCAATCAATCAATCTTTACATTCATTCATTCACAACAGACGACGGATTGTAAGTGAGCACTCTTCCTGTACATTGTTTATTGCTAGTAGTATATTGTTTATTGCTACAATTCTTATGCAGTTTTGCAATTTTTTTCCATCAGATGTGGTACCAAACACTTGACCATAAGGTTAGAAAACTTGCATGTAAGGTTTTGACAAAGACCCGATAATTTCATTAGGCCATAATAAAATTATCCTAGATTCTCATCCATTTTTTCTCAAGATTTGGGGTTGGGCAGGTGGCCAAATCTTATTGTTTTAAATTTTTTTTATCAAATTTCATGGAGAATGCTGTCATTTTAAAAGAAATTACCCAAATTGGCCAAAAACCAAATTAACACATTTTTTTGAGGCAGACAAAAAATTGGTTTGTTGGGATGAGTATCTAGGATATTTTTTATTATGGCCTATTTGTCCTTATGGCGATTATGACATTATCAACCACTGTATATCAAATAAAATTCATATAAATTACTCAAAATTTTCACATGTAATCATATTCCTCAGAACATGCCTTCAACAATGTGTAAAGTTTAGAATTTACTTTAAAAATATTGAAAGACAGCTACCTGACGCTCTGACCAATCTCTTCATAGGATTGTCAATGTTCCATGCACTTAAAGAATTCTTTTCCATTAAAAAATAACTGTACACCTTCTTGATTACATCTTTAGTCTAAATACCGAAGTTACTGTGAATTTACTTTCTGCATATGCGCATTTCGACAACTTATGTCTCTTCAGTGCAGATAAAATCTAAACGTTTGGAAGACTATCAACTCTAAAAATTATAAATAAAATTACAAATCAGCCAAGGGCAGAGTTTTGCATGAAGAAGATACTCCTCAGTTTTCAACAAAATTTACAAAAAATAAATATATTGTAACTCCTTAATAAAGCCTTGAATTTGGTGGTTGCCCACACAAAGATGATGAAAAGTGCTCCCTGTCATGAATCAGTGCAGAGTCTAGTTCTTTGTATACATGATTACATTTTACTTTCTTCTAAACCCGGTCTAAAAGCGGTCCCGGCTTATGAATAGGCCAAATTAACTGAAAATATGCAACAATAGGGATATCGATAGTATGCGATATGAAGTAAATGCCATATAGTACTCAAATTTGATACAAATATACTGAAAACATGCAACAATAGGGATATCGATAGTATGCGATATGGTGTAAATGCCATCTAATACTTACATTTGGCACAAATTTACTGAAAATATGCAACAATAGGGATATTGATAGTATGCGATATGGTGTCAATGCCATTTAGTGCTCAAATTTGGTGCAAATATACTGAAAACATGCAACAACTGGAATATCGATAGTATGCGATATGATGTTCATGCCATCTAGTACTCAAATTTTGTACCAATTTACTGAAAATATGCAACAATAGGGATATGGATAGTATGTTTTATGATGTGAATGTCATCTAATACTTAAATTTTGTACAAATTTACTGAAAACATGCAACAATAGAGATATCGATAGTATGGGATATGGTGTAAATGCCATCAAATACTCAAATTTGGCATAAATTTACTGAAAACATGCAACAATAGGGATATAGATAGTATGCCATATTATGTACATTGACGATGTACTTTCTCTTAATAATCCTAAATGTAAAGAGTATTTACAGCAGATCTATCCCAATGAGCTTGAAATTAAAGCAACAATTGAAACACCTTCTTCAGCTTCTTACCTAGATCTGATGGACAATCTAAGCGTGATGATTTTAATTTCCCACTTGTGAACTTTCCATTTTTCAGTAGCAATATACCTACCTCTCTAGCCTATGGAGTGTACATTTCACAGCTGGTTCTTTACTGTCGAGCGTGTAGCTTGTTCAGTGATTTTTTGAACAGAGCAAATACACTTTCCCAGAAGCTGCTTAGTCAGGGATTTGTTCAACCTATGTTAATTTCATCTCTCAAGAAATTCTATTGCCGTCTTCATAACATCATTGAAAGATATGACTTGTCAGTATCCCAAATGAAAGTGGATATTTTCAGCTGGATTCACGTCTTCCCTGGTTTGACTATCGACTTTGACATTTTCCTGAATTGACCCACTCACAGTGTGACGGGTGCTGTTAACAGATCAGAACATGCTTACCCTTCCGGAGCACCTGCTGTCACTTTCAGTTTCACTAGAGTTCACACTGTGAGTGCCTTTGTTTTGAATGTTGTGATTTCTATTTATGTACTTTGTATCTGTCTAACGTCATTGTTTTGTGTCTAACGTCATTGTTTTATGTGTTCTCGTTTTGGCCATGCCTTTGGACTACGATTTTTGTAAATTCCACTCTTTTGTTCCCTCGGTATCATACTGCCGATGTGTAATAGAAGAAATATATAAAGGTGGAAGGAACAACAAGGGCAACGAAGTTTGATTGCCACTGAAAAATGGGTAAGGACAGGAAATAAAGCAGCCATCTTCACAATCCCAAGAAGTGAATTTGCTCTCCTTATAGAAATATAAAAGGGGTTTAAATACTGCATATGACGTTGCGTTTCTCCACCCAGTTTTTATACAATGATTCGCGAATTATAATACAACCCGCATAGATATTGGAAATCTCTTTTCACATCCTGTGAACGCACCCGATGGTTCTAAAGCTGAAGTCCTTGAAAAGCGATGCAGGTGCCGGGAAGTGCCTTTATCTCCGTGGTTTGAAATCTGCTTCATCATATTAGTTATAATTTTACTTCAGTTGAGCAATACTAGCTTGTCGGGTAAATAATTGATTGATTTGTTAGAGTAAGCATCCGATAAGCGATATTTCATGTATTTCAATTCAAAAGAAGAAAGAAGTAAAGGTGGGGGACAACCGGGGCAACGAGTAACAGGAAGTTGTGGCTTATGCTCCAGCAGTAAATGTAAATACAAAGTGATTCACATTTCAAGTTGAATATACATCCCATCAACCTTTTCTTCTCATGTTTTAATAAATTGATGTATTGTTTCACTTTACATTTCATTTAAAGCCTCGTATTTAATTTTGTAAGCACAATTGTGTTCTGTTCACTATCCTGTGTAAATTAACATTTCTCATATAAATATACCGCGAAATTTTACACTTCATGACGTTTTTTTAGTACACGTTCTTTTTTCCCAAAAATATTTAATAGTACAAAATTTATATGATTAAAAAGATGAAACTTCGATGTGAATCATTATGTATTTTCTTTAAATTTTTGAAAGTGTAAAATACACAGGGAAAAGTTTAGTGTTTGAACTCCTTAATTTATTTCTAAAATTTCCTTGAGGGTAATCACATCAGTCAAAATTTATCAGCACTGTTAAAAAGTTTTTCCTGCATAAATTATATATATGGCTATAAAGCCAAAGCAAAGAGCTTTATCCTGGTAAAATTTCTTAATAGTAACTCCAACTGCAATAATTTAAATGAGCTGTATGATGTTTTACGCCAACTTCAGCAATATTTCAGCTATATCTTGGCGAGAACTGTTAAGTATATTAACTAATTAGAATAGTTATATGGTAAAAATATCTATATAAAACCATATAGCTTTATACAAGTAAAAGAAATGTGTAAAATGTTAAAACATAATTAAAGAAATTATTGTTTGACTAACAATATTAGAAATTAGAAACTAGTTTAAAATTGATCTTTTTAAATCTTACTAAATAAATTGATTGCTTTTAAAAATTGAACGATTTTGTCGCCAGCGACATTTGTAAATATGTCTTTAAGACAATCAGCTGAATAAAAATCACGCCTTATATCGGCAACATCTACACATTCAATTAAAACATGTTGAATTGTATAAGGACAACTGCATGGAATACATTCAGGTCGATCATCACTGTTGAGGATAAAACTATGTGTTGTTCTAGTATGTCCAATACGACAACGGGTCAACACTACCTGTTCCCAACGGTTTTTACCGCAGGAACTGACTTGTTTACCGACGTCTGCCTGTATTCCATGCAGTGTATTATTTATTTGCAGATCCCATTTGGCCTGCCATAACTTTAAAATATATTTAGCGATTAAAGGCTTCATGTCAGTGTAAGGTACTGGACAATCCGCCATCTCGTTATCTAGTGCATCCTTTGCTTCCTGGTCAGCAACTGTGTTTCCATAGATCCCCACATGACTAGGGATCCAAACATAAATGACTTCTTTGTCTAATGCTACAAGTGATTTGTAGAATTCGGTAATTTTCAAAATAATTGGGTGTTTTGTTTTTCGACTTTCAATTGCCAATAGGCAAGAAAGTGAATCGGAACAAATCATGAATTTATTTGATTGCGATAAAGCTACAAATTTAAGTGCTGAGTAAATAGCGTTAGCTTCAGCAGTAAATATGGAATTAGAGGATGGTAATCAGAGAGTTGCAGCACGGTCTCCAAAAACGGCTGCAGAAGCCACTCTGTCTCCATCCTTAGAGCCATCTGTGTAAATTTGCAAGTATTCAGGATGTTCAGATTTAAATCTTGCAAAGTCCTGCTGGATAACAAGAGGATTGCTATCAACCTTTTTGTGTTTGCGTAGTTCAAAATTAAATGTTGGTTTTGGGTTCAGCCATGGAGGTTTTTTGGGAGTTTCTATAGGAGCTATTTCATCTAAATTTATTTTAGCAGATTCAAGGTGTGGTTTGATACGGAGACCAAAAGTTGTATAACGTTTGGGCGTTTTTCGTAGTCAGCTTTGTGAAGAGGTTTGAAAACACAGTTGTGAGAAGGATTGGAAAGATACGCTTTAAGCTTTGTTGCATATTGTAAACCAAGTTTAATACGTCTGTCTTCCAAGGATGGTTCATTAGCTGCAGCATACAGACTCTCCACAGGAGAAGTTCTAAACGCACCTAAAGAAAGACCCAAACCTTGGTGGTGAACGGTGTCTAGTAATTTAATGTATGATTTACGGGCGGAACCGTAAATAAAACATCCATAATCTAGTTTTGATCGAATCAACGATCGATATAAATTTAATAAAACAGTGCTATCCGCACCCAAGTCGGTACTCGACACAACTTTTAAAATATCTAATGCCTTGAGGCATTTGTTTTTAAGCATTTTGATATTGGGGAGAAAGGAAAGCTTACTGTCAAAGATTAAACCAAGGAACTTTGCCTCTTTTACAATAGTTATAGGGTTATTGTATAGTTTAAGCTCTGGGTCTGGATGCATTTTCCGCTTACAACAAAAATGCATCCCGACTGTTTTCGAGCTTGAGAATTTAAAACCATTTTCAACTGCCCATTTTTCGATTCTGTTTAGACATAATTGCAACTGGCGTTCTATGTTATTCATGTTTTTGCCACGATAGCAAATCAGAAAATCATCTACATAAAGAGATCCATCAATATTATCTTTTAAAACCAGGGCCAAGCTATTTATTTTAATACTAAATAGTGTGACAGAGAGGATGCTTCCTTGTGGAACACCCATCTCTTTTTCAAACGAGTCAGCAAATGTAGAGTTGACTCTAACATTGAACTCACGATCCTTGAGAAAATTCTCAATAAAATTAGGTAAGCTTCCTCTCAACCCCATATCAAAAAGGTCTTTTAAAATTCCATATTTCCATGATGTGTCATATGCTTTTTCAATATCGAAAAAGATAGACACTGCATGTTCTTTCTTTAAAAATGCATTTCTTATAAATGTTTCGAATCGAACTAGATGGTCTATTGTTGTACGATCTTGTCGAAATCCATTTTGGATGTTCGACAGAAGACCGTTCGATTCGAGGTACCAAACAAGACGGTTGTTTATCATCCGTTCCATTGTCTTACAGCACAACTAGTTAATGCTAGTGGACTGTAATTAGATGGTTCGGAATGATCTTTACCCGGTTTTGGAATAGGTACTATAGTTGCTTGTTTCCACATAGGTGGTAGTTTCCCTGTTACCCAAATTTTATTAAAAAGGTTTAAAAGAAATTCCAGAGTTGTTAAAGGAAGATGTTTGAGGAGTTGATAATGGATATGGTCAGGGCCACATGCCGTGTCATGCGCCTTATCCAAGGATTGTTTCAGTTCATCAATCGAAAATAATCTGTTGTATTCCTCTGTATTTTTAGATTTAAAGTTAAGTTTGTTTCGTTCTTTTGTTCTTTAATTCTCTGGAATGTGGGTCCTAGATTTTTAGAAGAAGAATGTTTCTCAAAAGTTTCTCCGATTTCATTTGCAATATCTTTTTCAGATGTTAAAATATCTTGTCCGTTTTTAATGTGATGGACATTAGCTTTCCTATTTTTACCCTTGATTTTTTGTACCATATTCCATACTTTGTTCATAGGGGTGTGGCAATTGAATTTAGAGACAAAGTTGCGCCAAGAAGTGCGTCTTCTTTGTTTAAAAGTTCTTCGAGCTTTTGCACGAAAAACGCGAAAATTGCCAAGATTGTCCGTCGTTGGATGTTTATTGAAAAGTTGCCCTGCCTTTTTACGATTTGTCAGAGCATCATCACAGTCATCGTCAAACCAGGGTTTCCCAGGCCGTTTTGGGTTTGCCGAGGTTTTCGGTATAGATTTATCTGCAATGGAAAGTATTTTTTCACTGAAAAGATTTAAGGGATCAAGAACATCTTCAAACAATTCAGATTTCAATTCTTCTCTACATAAATTTTCATAGAGAGACCAATCAGCTTTATCAAATTTAAAGCGCTGTGGCCTTTCTCCGGTAGTAGAATAAAGATGTTCAAGAATGATCGGAAAGTGATCACTACTACATAAGTCATCGTGTACTTTCCAGGAAAGGTCCAACAGTAGAGATGGGTCAGTTATAGTTAGGTCTATAGCTCAGTAAGCCCCATTTCCAGGATGTAAACAAGTGTGTGAACCATCATTAAAGATACGTAAACCTTCCTGCGACATTATGTCTTCAATCTTTTTACCTCTGTCATTCAAAGCAGAACTGCCCCATAATGGATTGTGAGCAATGAAATCACCCATTATTATAAATGGGGCGGGCAGTTGGTCGGTCAAGTTTTTCAGTTGACTGAGACTGGGGTTGAAATTAGGTGGTAAGTATACAGAACATAATGTGATCGTTTTATCTAAAGAAATTCTCACTGCAACAGCCTGAAGATCGGTATTTAGATCAACAGCACCGTGGACAACACCGTTGTTGACGAGAATGGTTGAGCCGCCAGCAGCTCGTTCATTCTCAGGAACATAAGTGCTGTAGAGGGAGTAGTTCTTTACATTCAACGTATCACTTTCCTTCAGGTGTGTTTCCTGAAGACAAAATGCTGCAGGATTTAAAGCTTGAATTAATAAAGTAATTTCAATAAAATTAATCTTAAAACCTCGGCAATTCCATTGAATTATATTGTTCATTTAAGTCGTATTGGCGAGATATTTCCCTTTCGGGAAACTGAAGGATGACGAGACGATGATCCACTAACAGACGAAGACCTACTGTGTGATCGTTCATTTTCGATGTTATTTTCTGTTTCTGTCTCCATCTGGTCTTCAAAAGTTCCCCAAATGCTTACGTCCCAATACGGTTTGGGGCGTGGACCAGGTTTTTTTTTTGTCTTGCCAGTGTCCTCATCTGAAGACAGGCTTTCATATCTATTAGATGTGCTAATAGAGGATTTTTCATGTCTGCTCTGTCTTTGGTTCTGTGCATTTTTTGATTTAATATTATCAGCAGATGATGAACGTTCTGCTGATTTAGATAAATGAGAAGCTAGTTTACTTTTCGTTTGCTTTGGAGACGATTGTACGTTTGTAGAAGTTGAAGGTTGTGTTGACTGGGTTGCCGTATTAACTGTTTTTTGTTTAAATTTAGTTGGAGTTATAATTTGTTCTTTAGGAACTGTTTGAACAGGTAACTTTGGGGGGTTCCCTTTGTCATAGGGCCAGGTCAAAATTGTTTGTGTCTCAATATGCGATAAAGAGGGTCGCTGTCTAACTTTATCTGCATATGAAGAAGTTACTGTTTTTACTGTGTTTGTTGATGAAATTTGCCGGGCTTCGCTGTAAGAAATGTTTCTTTCTGTTTTAAGTTTTAGAATTTCTTTTTCTTTAATGTATAAAGGACAGTTTCTGGAGGAGGACATATGGTCACCGCTGCAGTTTGCACATTTCAGTGCATTTGTGCAGTCTGTGCCCTGGTGTCCCTCTTCTGCACACCTGAAACACTTCAACTTGCCCTTACATTGTTTGGTACCATGACCAAACTTTTGGCAAGTGAAGCATCTCACTGGGTTTGGAAGGAACTTGTCCACCTTTATACCAAAGGGTCCTATTTTCAAAGATGTTGGTGGGACAGGCGAATTAAACGTAATCAAAAATGTGTTGAGTTTTACCGGTGTTCCTGTCTTTTTGGAAATAAATCTTTGGACCTTTGTTACTCCTTGTGATGATTGCCAGTCACAAATTTCCTCATCAGTGAGTTCGGAAAGATACTGACTCCTATCCCGCAAGATACCTTTACTACTATTTAATGTTTTGTGTGGGGAAGCCGAAACTTTAAAGTCTTGAATTTTTGAAATTTTTAATAATAAGTTATCACTTTGATGTTTATTTACTGTTTCAATCAGTAAGTCACCTGAACGCATTCTAGATACATTCTTAAAGGTTCCAGCAATGCTTTGTAACGTCTTTTCTATTAGAAAAGGGTTCATTTTAGAGATGGGTTTTTCGGGTGACCCAGTCAGCACTACGAATTTAGTCCAATTGCTGTCTTCCTCTTCTGGAACGGAATCATCAGATTTTCATTTTCATTTTTATTTGGAGCTGGTTGATTTGAAGTTTTTGTGCCATGTAAGAATGTAATATGTTTCACCATCCTTGTCGACCGCCCACCCACCACGGAGTGCCAACAAGGGCGATGTTTTTATTCCAGGGCTCTCCACCGGAAAGTACCAAGTGATCCAAGGATGGTATACTCAAGCAGAGCGTAACCGTCAGGCACTGAAGGAAAGCGTACCACTTGATTGACCCATAAGCCACCGCCTTCTCAAAGATATCCTCCATGGATAAAATAGTTAAATGAGAATAAGACATTCAAAAGACACTAATTTGTAAATCTCATTTTGGGGATATCTTCAAGGGCTTGGCGTGACCAGCCGATTGATCAGACCGGGACCATCTGACCTCCCGTTTAGATGATATCAGAGCCAAAGCAGGGTATAGTTCCTGTATTCTCAGCCCAACGGATATTAATGGCCGCAGTGGGAGTCTGAATACAAGTTCGCACCCACCAGGACCTCGTCAACCATCGACACGGGTCTCGACACACGGCAAACGTGTCGCCTCTGTTAGGAAGACTCATACTCCAAGCTCAGAGGATGCTGCGGGCCTATTCTTCAGCCGGGACCGCGCACGGCGGACCGAATAATAAGTAAGATCAAATATAGCTAAGGACAAAACTACGATATTTATTCATAAGTACATTTTGTGAATCATTAGGATTCAATTGGACCTAATGTTTTGAAGAGAACAAGTTTTGAGGCATAGACAAATGTTATAAATACCATTCAAGCACAAACAGACACCTGTTTATGAAATATTTACCTGTCATTCAAGTACATTGTAAACAAAAAAGCTGATAACAATAATACACAAGCATTTTTGTAAAGAAAAAAAAATGAGAAACTGATAGATGAAGTAGAATGGCAAACTAGAACTAAACTAGTACAGAAAGAAATTACAGGTAGGCTTCAGGGCATTTCAATGCCAGCATAAGCTTGTTGCATAGAGAAAGATCGTCATATTCTTATGTACAAAACATAGATATATATTAACAGAGTTGACATTCATCGGCTTTCTGAACAAAAAAAAGGTTAGATGAAAAGATATTTAAAAGGAATGCTCTTAAAACTAACATCGCGGACTCAAAAAAGACAGTTGATAATTGGTTCGATAAAAAGACCAACTTGAAGACAAAGTGGACAACGATATAAAGGATCATGAAGACAGTTTTTAGTAGAAAAATATCCAGAATTTACTTCTCTTGTGTTTAAACTTTGTTAAGATCTATAACTTGGGTAAGGGTAAATGTATCTTAGGTAGCAGAGCACAACCTACTACAGCGTGTTCTGTTTTGTTCTTAGTTTAGGTCCATATTTTGGTTATGACGGGATGTCCATCTTATGTATTACAGACACACACTCTAGTAAAAAAGTGAAAAAAACGTTATGATTCCTAAATTGTCAAAATGATCTTGTGGGTGTATTATTTATTTTGTTTACAGTATTAAATAACCAATGTCAAAAAATGAGAACGAAGTTGGCTAAGAATTATCACAATCAAGAGCTGAAAATAATTTTAAATATGATTCACATAGAATCTTTTTTTTTCAACCAAATAAATAATCCGAGATGATATGAGATCTTTTGATGAAGGTTTTGAAAAATGGGTCAAGAACGGAGGTGTGTCGAATTGTCAGAAAACCAGGGTCAACAGGTAAGTATAATGAGTACATTTTAATTTTTACATGTATCTCACTACATGAATGAAAAAATAATTTTAATGAATTGAACACTTGAAATTATGGTAAAATTATTCAAAATGTTTGTAAAGTGCACAGTGTATATTAGACCAAAAAAAAATAAAAAATAAAAAAATAAAAATGAAGACCTAGGATGTTGACACTTCTTTGAAATATAGGAATGTACATATGTAGTAGTTTGAGGCATTTCTGCAAGTTCAGTTGACAATGTCAAAATATTTACAAAGATTTTTTGTTTAATACTGTATACATGTCCATCTACAACAAAGGGTTTTCTTTTCCAGTAATGATGTATGTGACGGCATAAGGATATCATGGCAACGAGAGTTAATGGAGAATATGCCACCAATTATTCAATGGACAGTTCTTCCCCTGACAATGAGTGTTAAAGAACCCTTGTAGCAAGCTCTTTTTTTGAGTGGCCCGTAGGTGATCGGCTACAAGGCTAAATTCTCCACCCTTTTCGATTTCACCCTACTTTTCCAGTGGCAGTCAGAATTTCCCATCCCATGGCCCTTTCCATACCCCAAACTTTTTTGGCATTCCTTTTTACCCCCCTGCAAATACATCCCTCACAAATAGGTCTGACTATGCTAAAGTCTTGATTCAACTGTGCTATTTCCTTCCTTTTTGCAAGATCTTCAAAGTCCCCATTAAAAAACATGCATCTTCAAAATTATGAGTGACACTTATAAAATGTAAAAATGAAAAGTATTTTCAGAAACTACTGAGTATTTGTGAATTTTCCTCGACTGGTGCATATCATTCTTGTTTTGTTGAGCATTAAATATTACTTCATTTTTCTTTCATTTAAAAATATGTAAAAGAAGGAATGTTACAGAAAAAATAGCCGACTCCAACATGTCGCACCTTATATACTTAATTGTTTGATTGAAAGTTCTGTGACTGCCATTGACAAAATTTTGATAAAAAAAACAGAAGGTGAAACAAAATGGTATACCATTATTACCATGCGAATGATGCAAAATAATCGGATGAAAAGATGAAAATGTACCAGACTGCAGGTAAAAATATTGAAAAATTTGCCAGTTTCTGTATCCTTTGACCTCAAAGATCTCGGTATTCCTTGTTGAACATAGCAATTCAAATGTGAATATGTTCACTCAAGTCCACTCAAACTATACAGCGCTGTCTCAATTATTTTCCCGGGAACAGTCATTCAGGGATAAAATAAATATTTGGAGTTTTTTTCATTTATGTTTGCATCCCTAGTCATGTTGGGATCGTTGGAAACACAGTTGCTGACCAAAGATGCACTAGATGATAAAATGGCGGATTGTCCAGTACCCTACTTTGACATGCTTCCTTCAATCGTTAAATACATTTTGAAGCTATGACAGGCAAAATGGGATCTGCAAATGGATAATGGACTGCATGGAGTGTGGTCGGACGTCTATTAACAAGTTGATTCGTGCGGTTGGAACCTTGGGGAGCAGGTGATGTTGACCCGATGTCGTATAGGACACACTTGAACAGCACGTGGCTTTAGGCTTGGCAGTGGCGACATACTCTCAATTGCTTTACCAAAGATGACAATAAGAAGTCGCATCATTTGTCTGTACAGCCGGGATCGATGAAAAAGACCATAAAAATGAGATATGTCCACCCTATATACCCCAGTCTAGTATGTTTGAGAAATATTCGTGTACCATAATAAACGGAAAGAGAAGGTTGAGTAATCCTAAAGTTTGCATTATACAGATTTTGTAAATTTCAGGTATAACATCTAAAAAAAGAGGGTATGAATACACTTTTACCGTGAAATGACCTTTTTCTTCCACTGTGAAAGTCTTATTCCGGAATCGTCAAAAATGCTAGCGTGAATTGTGAAAGAACTTTAAATGTCCTTACCATTTACGCCATATAATTGAAATTTTTACCCTTAACCCTAAAAAAGTGTACCCCAATCAGACCCTAAAAAGGGTAACAATTTTACATTGTAAACATTTGACAAATATCAGTGAATGTCTGAAGACCAATCAATTGTCAACAACCTATGACAGAGTATATTTGAACAACTGTTGTATAATTTGTCATCACTACTAGATTGATTGATTGATTGATTGATGTTTTACGCCAACTTCAGCAATATTTCAGCTATATTGTGGCGAGAACTGTTGGGTTTATTGAAAAATTCTAATAAATACATAAAATATTAATATAAAACCATATAGCTTTATACAAGTAAAACAAATGTGTAAAATGTTAAAAAAACATAATAGTAAATTTTTGGTTTAACAATAACAATATTAGAAATTAGAAACTTGTTTAAAATTGATCTATTTAAATCTTACTAAATAAATTGATTGCTTTTAAAAATTGAACGATTTTGTCGCCTGCGACGTTTGTAAATAGGTCTTTAAGACAATCAGCAGAATAAAAATCACGCCTGATATCGGCAACATCTACACATTCAATTAAAACATGTTGAATTGTATAAGGACAATTGCATGGAATACATTCAGGTCGATCATCACTGTTGAGGATAAAACTATGTGTTGTTCTAGTATGTCCAATACGACATCGGGTCAACACTACCTGTTCCCTACGGTTTTTACCACAGGAACCAATTTGTTTACCGACGTCTGACTGTATTCCATGCAGTTTATTATTTATTTGGAGATCCACTAGATATCGGATGGGTAAAGTATTTCTTTTATTCATGGTTCATACAATTGCAATTGGGAAAATCAAGATATACTTTAAAATGTGAACAAGATACTTGCAAACAACAATTTACTGAATTTTTTTTGTCGTGTGTATTCTGTGTGGAAACACAAGTAAAAAAATAACACATGAATCCTCATAACATCGTTTACATACTCTCAAATCAATTTTATCCAAAATTGATTGGTGGAAATCTTAGTCTTCAAACTTTTAGAAAATGTATTGAAAGTAAAGATGAATTTTGTGGTAACAAAAGTGTATGAACCTTTTTATAACTGAGGATTGATTAATAAGTGTATATCTGATTTGAATACAACTTCAAAATACCTTATACACTTAATAAGGGATATTTACAGAATATGTGATTTTGAAGCTATGTCAATAAATTATCCAACAAATGGATGAAGTCCTTGAAATCAAGAACAATATATCAGTTTTTAGACACAGGTATTATAACCAAATCTTGTGTTGGTATACATTCTGGGTCGGTAAGAATTGTGGGTTTTCATTTCTTGAATACATTGAATTTTGAAATCATAGATTATATGTAGTTTACATTACTTAGTAGTGTATTCCGTTATTTGTATGAAATTAAAAATAAATGTGTAGAGAATCAATGAGCTGGACATGCATAAAGTCAGTTGTAATTAAAATTGACAAATTACCAACTGATAGATGCATGTTATGCAATCATGTTCAAAAATTCAGAATATTATTATGTTAACACCTGGCAAAATTCTCCATTTTGAGTTATGAGTTCTTTAACAATAAAAAAAAAAACAGGTATGATTTATATGAATTTTTTCCGTAAATGATTGTCCTGAGAGTCACGTTTTACAAGTGTTATGCATATTTTTGTATATCAGGTATACATTTTTTATTATAAGCTATATCCAAAAGTTGACATTTTTTGTTCGGTTATTAAAGGTGAATTTATTTTTGTATGATTTTATTTTTGTTTTATCTGTTAGTTCTCGTGGAAAACATTACAACAACACCAATCACAACGACAGAGTCACCAACCATTTAAATTTTGTGAAGATTTGTTAAGGCCTAGAAAAAAACACCTGTGTTTCCGGTCACAAACTCTTCAAAATAAGGGTCGGTAGGTAGACATTTTTAAAAATTTTTTCCAAAACTTTTTACATAGACATATAGGGAGGAACTTCTGGACTTTATCAGTGCTTCTTTAAAAATTGCCATTTTTGGCCCAAAAGATCTAGGATCGGTAGGCTTACCAGAAACACAGATTTTATTTTCTTCTGCCTACCCTGAAAGTATGTCTTTTTGCTAGTTGCTAGGAAATGTAGGTAGGGGTCTTTTTGGTTCTTGTTTTGCTACAAAATTTAGGTGGCACTTTCACTGACACAAATTTCTCGTTTTTGGTAGCCAACTAGGGAAGATTGTGAGCCATGTGGTGTGAATATCATTGACACTTAAATTGGTAATTAAAACTAAGTGTTAATTTGTTGTAAACAGTTAAATTACTTTTTACTTCTGAAATTTACAATGGCAAGCGTTGCCAATGTTAAAAGGGAACATTCGAATGAAACATATCAGTTGTGTTTCATAAAGGTACACATTGTCATTTGTTCGGAAATTACCTTTCGCATCTTATTCCCTTTATGATCCAAACTTTAAACATTTTAATTCCTCGGTATGTTCCTTGCAGCCACCAAACGCTTTCCTGGTGTTGCAAACCCGGTACTTTACAGTTCGGTCATATTATTTGAACTGGTTTTGTCGTTTAAAATACGGAAACCAGTACCGAATGCTGTTCCTTGCAGCCACCAAACGCTTTCCTGGTGTTGCAAACCCGGTACTTTACAGTTCGGTCATATTATTTGAACTGGTTTTGTCGTTTAAAATACGGAAACCAGTACCGAATGATACGTCTAAAAACTGAGGTGATAAAACTGACCTACAATAGCTGTTTTATTTTAAAAGCCCATAAATAAACAAAGATAACTTAGACGTGTGGCCAGAGTAGTAATCTAGTATTAATCTAGTAGTAGCGGTAGCACTTACAGGTACGGGAGGGTATATTGTGTATACACTTGTGACCACTATATCGGTCATAAAATACAAGAGAATTCTAACGGGATATAATTTCAATTAAAACTTTGGTAAGATAGTTTTTATATTGAATTTTGTTTGATTTCAATATTTTTTGCTAAATTTCAGGGCAATCGGTGCGGACGTTTAGGGAAAAATGTAAAAAGCCTAGAGGTCGATTGGATGTATTTAATGTTTTTGACATTTCAACCTATTGCATTAAGTCCTTGACTTTGTCGAATCATTTTTACAGAATATGTCTATGGGGTACTTTCACTTGCTCTAGCGATTGAAATAGGTTTCGAAGGGCTAACGGAAAGGATTTCAAAGATATGGCTCTTAGTCAAATGTTTATGGGCCTTTCTCTGCCTCTGTGGGCTGACTTCACCCAAACACTTTATCACTGATGAACTGAACAGGAAACTTAACCAAATATTAAATACAAGGTCTGATCTAGGGCTTATTTTGGATGTTCTATCGAATGGAGTAGGTTTCGTAGATTTAGCTGCAAAGGAAAGAAATATTAAAGTCAAGAATTCTTTCTGTGTGTGTGTGTTTTTTTTTTTTTTTT
>MJUU01034850.1:44670-56323 GCA_002080025.1 Modiolus philippinarum
CCCCCCCCCCGGCGCTCCTAGGGTAACTTGTCCCATTCTATCGGTTTATATAGATTTCGTTTGAATATCAGAAAGGTTTACAGCGGTATATCTTATAATTGAGATGAGGGTGGGTCTTTCATGACGAATGGGTCACGGGTAAGGTAATGGGATATATATAGAAAATGTACATGCTTGGCACGCAATAAAAGCCTTCCCAGACATTTTGGAAGGCATAAGAGATGGCAGGAAAATAATAACCGTCTCAGACTGAGAAGGAGAGATGAATTATAATCTTGATATGCCTAGGCATCTGAAAAGAGTATGCTTCGCGGATGAAGTCTGCATAATTGAGAAGCAAAGACCTTCTGTAGAAGAAGGCGTTGATTTGCCTGATCTTATATCAGATAGATTGGATACCGGCCGGTGGAGTGCGCCTTCCATGAAGTTGGAAGATGACGATGACGGAGCACCAGCACGGAGTCCTCCCGGGCCTAGTGCTCCAGGTCAAATTGGTCTCAGAACAGCACTAAAAAGCCCACCTCAAACTGTTCAGAACGAACCTTCTCCTAAAAGAAAAAAGGAAGAAAAGGGAAGATGTTCAGACTATCTCCCCCGAAGAATCAGATTACGATTTTTACTATGATTTGGACGCATACATCGAATCTGATTCTGATCGTGAAAAGGCATATGATCACGATTCCGAAGAAAGCATGTAAGATGAATATCCTGGGGGTAAGTCTCCCAAAGTAGCTGCTGCACATGTGCGTGAACAATACTATGAATCAGTGATTGAAATAAGTTCATCAAACTTTGAGAAATTCCTCTGTTTCCGTACATTAAGTGAGCAGCTAGTATATTTGGTGAATTCAAAATTGTCAAATACAGGACATGGAAATTCGCAGAATAATGTGCTGAGTTTACTCAGGTAAGTTTTTTTAAATATTATTTCCATGGCTTCAAAATTGCGTGTCGAACACACCCGGTGACATACGCTGACTTGGCATTCAATTTCACATTTAAATATCTTTTCTGTTGAGCATTTTAGTAAATTTAGGGTTCAGTTTTTCTTTCAGGGGTCTATTTATAAGCAGTATGGCAGTTTATTGTGGTTTCGAGACTAGCAAAACGTATTTTAAGTTGGTGAAGTTTGTCTGAATACCAACGGTATGATTAGATTATCATATCAGTATACAACAGTCCAGATTATCGAATTATTTAGTGTTTATGGCAACGAGATGTCATAATCAATCAGAGCTAAATTTGAGATTTATTTTGGACCGGATGTAGAAATATATTCTGACCGGAAGTGAGGTATTGCTTTTCTGACCGGAAGTATAGTTTATATCGTGCACAACGGAAGTGGTATGTTGAAATGAGTCTTCCGTAAAACCTGTGGTATTTAGAATTAAATTATATTGTGTGCGTTGCTGTATCTTTACCTTCACAAGCTGGGAATAATTGGAGTTGGCGATTAATAGTATATATATATAGTATGGTTGGTGTCCGTTAACATATACATGTACCAAAACAGTATAATGTAAATTAACTAAATTTGGAAGTTTACAACGTCGTGACGTTGAACCCGACTACCTTCGTTTTGATGGTGTGATGGTGTGACAAAACATATTTTATTTTCATTTTTTTGTTTACGTCTTTAAACTATATGTATTTAGTTTTGAGTTTGTCTTCAGTTTAATTCAGATTTGTGTGTATTTATGTTTATTTTGTTTAGTTCATTTGCATGTTGTATTTATGTTCATTTTTTGGTGTTTATTTAGTTTTATTAAAATGTTAATTTTTATTTTATTTCTATAAATGCAGCCCATCTGACAATCCGATTATTCTGCGTCTTTTTAATGGTGGCAGCAGTGGGATTGTCATTGGTGCTTCATTTACAGGCAGTAGCTAGGTGCAGATTGACAAATTAAAGCAATTGGTATATACATTGTATATATGAAATTTTTTTAGCACTTTATATTGTTTTTGGGTTGTATTTTGCTCTACTGATTAAAAATGAACATAATATTGTTTACTTTTGTACCGTATGTCAATATGGCGCTGCAAAACTTACTACAGTGGATGGAAACTTTAATTGAAAAGGTTGAATCTGCATCAACATATTTAGCATTGGTTAAAGAAATGCAGGCTGCTGAGAGAGCCGAGCGTGCGGCCGAAAGAGAAATGAATAAGTCTGAAATGGAAAATGACTTGGAATTGATAAATTTAGACTTGCTTGAGACAGAAATAGTTCAGGGTAATAGTGGCGTTAAGTCTGATAATATAAAGTCTAAGCTACCAAGATCCTGATGTATTTTTAAGATCTTTTGAAAAACTTGTCACACTTCACAAAATCCATAAAAAATAAATGGCCCGGGAGGTTAGTTCCCCAGCCTTTTTGATTGATTGATTGATTGAATATTGTTTAACGTCTACTCAGCAATATTTCAGCTATATCAAGACGAGAACAAGTTTGTTGATAAATAATAACTTTGGGGTATGGAAATGGCCATGGGACGGGAAATTCTGACTGCCACTGGAAAAGTAGGGTGAAATCGTCAAGGGCGGGGAATTTAGCCTTATAGCCGATCACCTACGGACCACCCCAAAAAAGGCTTGCTACAAGGGTTCTTTAACGTGCAGGAAGCGTGGCATTTCTTCCAACACGTGGACCTGAGTTTACATCCCATCCGAAAGATGGGTTGTGTATTTATTAATCCCGCACAACCACGGAATGGGTCCTATTTCTATATCCCGGGACCCTCGGGGTCAGCCTCCGTTTAGGAGGGGTCACACCCCGCATGCCGGAGATACTGGGTCCTATTTCTATATCCCGGGGTTCCCTCGGGGTCCTCTGTTAGGATGGCTCATACTCCAAGCTCAGAGGATGCTGCGGGCCTATTCTTCAGCCGGGACCGCGCACGGCGGCAGCTTTTTTGAAAAGCTCTTAAAGCGTATTCAAGGTAAGACGAAGGCGATAGTAGGGATTATGAAAAAAATCAAAGAAGCAATTTTAGTTAGGTATGAGCTAACGTCGGAGGCTTATAGGGGAAAATTTAGAAATTCGGTACAGTCTTCCGATGAATCTTTTAGAGAGTATGCGGTTCGCGTCGAAAGTTTTTTCAGTCATTGGTGTGAAAGGGAAAACATAGATGAAAATTATGTCTTCAAAGATTAAAGATGAAAATACACTCAAAAGGATCATCTCAGATCTTTTTAAGCACAAAGTTATAAAGGATGTGCTAATTTCCACATGCATTGAGAAATAACTGAACAATTACAAACTCGAATTGACTCATTAGAAACCCGAATGGAGGAGATGGAGCATTACTCGAGACGAACATGTCTCAAATTTGTGGGATTCCTGAGTCTACTAATGAACAAACAGAAGATACTGATCAGTTAGTTCTTAAAACTGTGGAAGTGCTTTTATTCGTGGACTTTAATTTTCGTGGTTTTGAAAAATATCACTATTTGATGGGCCCTTAAATTCGTTGTAACAGTTTCGAATTCTATACATTAAACTCCATGCAAAAACGACGTTGAGAACTTAATTTCGTGGTCTTAGCGAACCAGGAAATCCATGAAAATTGGAACCCCACGAACAATAGTACTTTCACAGTATTATTAATACAGACGTATTGAAACATACCAGTGAAAAGTTACCTCTTGAACACATGGACGTTCACATCGTGTCGGCCAAAGAAAACATGGTGTGGCACGCAACATAATTGTTAGATTCTCTACATATAGATACCGTGCATAAGGTTTTCGTAATTAACGCTTCTCAAAGAGAGAAATGAATTACCAGATAATAAATCTTAGATATATGTAAATGAGGCACTAACAGCCAAGAAAGTAAATCTAAACAAACTCATAAATTATATAACGACAAGTTAATTAAAAAGTGTTGGACTGCTAATGGTAGACTGTTTGTGCGAAACAAGGAGGATACACGATCTGTTTTGATTAGTTTAGAATCAGATCTATCACAATTCCTCAATATACGCATACAAAAAAATGATCAAAGCTCTATAAGAGCTGAAAGTGTTCGTATGTGTTGAAGTTAAGGTGTCTCAGTGTTATTGTTCCGCCATTTTTGTTTAATACTTATTCGTTTAGGTTTATTTGTATTTCCTTATAGGACATATGAGTAGACCTTTAGGTATTTTTTGTAATTATTAACAAGGTCCCCATTTGAAATAAGTCTTTTTTGACTTTATGGGTTATTCTAGGCCTACTAGTATGTGTTCAATATTGCAATATATATACTTTTAAAACAATTCATTGCTTAGCATTGTTTTATATAATGTTTTATGTGTACATGATATGACTGTATGCACTTGCCTGAATAAATATTATTATCATATCAATATCACTTTAAAGAAATTAACATTTTATAATTTATCCCTCTTATTTCAATGTAAATGGTGACCCTAATTTATATATATTTTTTAATGAAAACTATATAATTATCTCAAAACATATAAACAGATTATTAAATCTATCCTTTCATATAAACATTTTTCCCGTCATTTCTTTGTAAAATCCTTAATTTCATTTCTTTACAAATAAATGCACGGTGATCGCAAAATTTTATTATATCTTTTTAACAATAATACAATTTTTCTATAAAGAAATTTTCACAAAATTTTATACCCTGCAGACACCTTGAATAATTCACAAATTTCAAACCTAGGCATACCACTGTGCAGTCAAATTATGATATCATATTGAGCAAGATCTGTTAGGAGGATGACAACTTCCTAAATTATGAGCGTTGTTTTAGGGATATGAATTATTAGCCTTTTTGATTCCTAAATATATTCATGCAGATGTAGAGCATATCCAAGAAAACTTAATTGAACGTCGATACTATACAGCAGAAATTGATACGGCAATAGAATCAGCGATCATTATTTTCATAATTTAATTTAAAAGCAAAGAGGTAAACAGATGTTAAAAGCAATCACCTCTCATATTTGTTACAAAATACCACCCTGCAGTAAGAACTTTATCCAAAATATTGAAAAAAACATTGGCCATCAATAAAGAAAGATGATGAGGCTAATTCATTATTTTCCACGCCCTCAATGATTGCATATAAACGCAATCGTAATATTAGAGACCTTGTTATATCATCCAAGGTCAAATCAGTAGTAACTTATGATCAAACAATACATCAATGAAAAGTATAAGGTCATGACCTTAACTTGTACTAAACAGTTCACTATCGCATACATGTGAAGTAATGTGTTTATTCTCTATTATAAATATTAGAGTGACAACAGCATCAAAACAAAACTTTCATGGGATCCTAAACCTTATAATTAATTAGGATCTTATATTGTCTATTAAAGAACAATATGTCACCTGTATATATTGTCCTTCAAATGTTTTAAACATTTCTTGGTGGAACAAAACCATATTACTATTAAGCTGGACAACTGATGAAAGGAGGCTAAAATCCTCGAAATATACAGGCAATTATCTAACCTAAAAAAATATTCTAGACTACAACTTTTCGGTATTCAAAGAAGGACATTTCTATACAGGTGAAACTACATTGATACAATTACGTCATTTGGAAATGTGAAGAGGGAACCATTATCCTTTATTCATAACGAACATGAATCGCAAACTGAATAGCGGCTTCCCTATACCTTTGAAAAAAAGATTCTGATACCGCTATGGATACTAGTTTGACGAAATCCAATGTGCACAATCTTGTTATAGTGCCTATCTCAGTGACTCCCCCGATAGGGTGGACTCTTATCTTAATGATCATTTGAACCTACAAGAACCGGACATTCATACGGCTTTATGCTGAAATTGAAATTAAGCTACAAGAAAGAATGAAGATAGCTACTATCAAAGAAAATCTCTTTTCTTTGAGGTCCTGGAATCCTAGACTTTAGCATCCTTGGCCAATGAAGAAACCAAACAGGCGTTCATGGATAAATTCCGAACAGTAAAGAACGGTTTGAGAAAATCACTCTATACTAATCTTGCGGATATGTGTAAAAGTGAACTGGATCAACAGATGCAGATAATCCATGATTTAATGGAATCCACTCTGGTATCTTTGGATATAAAGAATTCTAGAATTGGTCCAAAACGGACAGAACTATGTAGACGATTTGACTCGCTCCTGACTAAATTCAAAGGAAAGAGAGAGCTAAATTTGCTGCGAAACTCAAAGTTCGCTGGGCGGGTAAAAAAACCCAAGGTGGATAATGACAATCCGCAAAGGAAAAAGAAGATAGTGTAAAAAAATATATTCAAGTACAGCTTGGTCAGTTTTAACTCCTTAAGAGAATAAACTGTTAAGTAGTTTAATCCATATTGTACTTTTATTTTGGACTTTACACGTAAGTCCGAATACTTATTTTGGACTTTACACGTAAGTCCGAATACATATTCTGTAATAGTTCAACTGTATAAATGTTAGCTTGATTGTGGCAAATGAAAACCAGGTGAGCGATACAGGCTCCTGGGAGACTCTGGTTTCTTTTTCAGACTGAATTGGTCTTCGATGAATCCATGGAGATTAGATTGAGACACTCGTTCCGGAGGCATAAATACAAAATAAAATATTATATGAAACTGATTTTTTTTTTATTTTATGGGAGACATAGAGGAAACTTTGAGTTGTTTTTCTCTGTTTTGGGTGTTTTTTTTTTTTTTTTTTTTTTTTTTTTTTTTATATTAACAATACTTTATTACCAGTCTTCTTCACAAAGTAATACCAATGGTTCAAAAATAACAAATATACCAAAGTTACTGCAAGTTAAATTCTGTATATATCCATATTGACAAATTATCTCTTCAGTACAGATAACATCAGAACATTGAAAATCCAGAAATCTAAAGATAAACAAAAGCTGATAGAGAACAATTAAAGGATCAAAATGGTTAACCAAAATTTGATGAGGATAGAGCTTTGCACGAGGAAGATACTCCTTTGCTAATTAATGGTGACGCCATAGTTATGTTTTTACCAAAAGATTTATCATGTTATTTTTTTTTTAATTTTCGGAGACAAAGAGGAAACTTTGAGTCCTGTTTTTGTTTGTCTCGATGTTTTAGTGCTTTAAGAGCAATACTTAAAATGGTAAACGAAAATTAGCTAAGGATAGAGCTTTGCACGAGGTTAATACACCTTTGTAATTTAATGGTGACGCCCTCTTTATGTTTTTACCACCAAATGGATTTGTTTGATTCACTAGACTTTGGGAACCTTTCTTTTGATAATCAGTGAAGGAATAGGTATGTGACCATATCTGATACTCCATGGACTTTATTTTGTACCATTTCTTGGTCAGCATCTCCCCAAAATACGATTTGATTTCTTCAACAATGTATATTTACACTGGGACCGAAGTGCGACGCGAGATTTATCTTATTGGTGGAGATGATAATTATCTTCAGTTGCCAGGAAGATTAATTATAAATTTCATTCCATTTGAAAGAAGTATGATTTCATCATCAGTAAGTACGTGCGAGGAAATTTATATTTTACGAGGCTTTATAACTTTTTCATGAATATTTTATCCTCACTTTACTCTTATAATTGGTAAATTTTTAAATGTTTGTTAAATCGTCATAGTTGAGTATCTAAGGCATTAATACAGAATATCTTAATGTGGTTCCTATTAATAAATAACCTGATACACATAAATAAATTCAGTAAAATTATGTAAAGTATAGATTATATATTTTATTGACTTGCATATTATTGCATTACATATAGTGTCTATCCTTTCAACAAGACGTTTATTTTCATAGTTCCACTGTCGAAAGCGGTAAACTTAAAGTTCAAGCTTGAGGAAATTTGAAAGGCATCTAAAAATGCTATATAATAGACTCAAGAAGGAAAACCCAAGAAGTCGTAGTAACCTTTACCAAATTTGGTAATTATTGTATTAATACTGGAGACACACTAGTTCTTATGCTTACCGTATAATTATTACAATATTGATCAAAAACAAATCACGGTAAGTTCAATGATACAAATTTACAAACAATGTCAACGTTTCAAAATATGATCCGTCGTGAATAGGCCCGCAGCATCCTCTGAGCTTGGAGTATGAGTCTTCCTAACAGAAGCCCATCACCTGGATCGGTTTTCCGGGGCTCCAGCTACCTTGCTGCCGGGCGCGTCCCCAGTGGATAGATAGGGGAATGCCCTGTCTATGCGGGGTAGTCAGGTCATAATACGGAAAGCCTGACCGCGAACCATTGTTTCCAAACTGTGTGGAGGAACGCAACGCTCCATGCAGTATAAAGACCCCTTCTATATTTCTATTAAGAGAGCAGACGCACTGGGTGTCGTATGGAAGGCTAAATTTCCCACCCCTACCCATTTTTCTCCTTTTCCAGTGGCAATCAAAAGTCGTTACCCCGGCTGTCCCTTCCACCTTTATTTCTTTCTTCTTTTACTTACATTTTTTTAAATTGATTAACTTGTTCTCGTCCTGATATAGCTGAAATATTGCTCATTTGACGTTAAACTCTAACTTACCAATCAATCAATCAAAATTTGATTATAAAACGGGAAACACCCGTAATAGCCAAAAACTACAATCACTTGCAACAAGGACACTACAATCTACTTGAAAATAAAATAGGCAAATTGATGAAATTTGAAAAGGAAAATGTGAAGTGCTTTGGAAGAGAAATGTCTCTGGTGATTCCAAAACAAAAATTAACATTGTCACTAAGCCATGATGTCTGGGCCAAAGTAAAAAGCCATATAGCAGACCATTGAACAAAATTCATGATCAATGTAATTAAACTGGTACAACAAGAAGGTTGCAGCAAAAATTTGCACAAATCTTAAAAAAAAAAACGTGTCCCACAATATTTCATATTGACTTACGATTAAATATTTTTTGTGAAAGGGCTGCTGATGTCCACGTAGTTATTTCTCCTGAACCTTTGAAATTTTGTGAAATTCGGCGGGGTAAAATATAATGCACCATTACCTTCATATTTGAAATACTGTAAAGCAAGCTTCTCAATGTATGTCAAGGCCATGAAGTCATATAATTTGGTACCAGTAAAAAGGCCTTGCCACAAGTAATACACGTTTCAAATTTGAAAGCCTTATTACCAATCATTCAAAAGATTATGACAGTTTTTTACAGACAGACACACCAATGACAATATTCGATTCCTTGGGTTTAAAAATTGAAATTTACAGACATTCCTTAACCTTATATTTTGCCTGAAAAAGAATTTGAACTTTAAAACAAAATTCTGTTCAGATCTCAAAAGTACTATAAATTCAAGCAGATAATCATACACTAGAATTTTGATAAATCTCAGGCAGGCAGTAGCACATGTTAGATGTAAGATATGATGTGAATAAGCTTATTGGTCTTCTTTCCCACTGTAGTGAACTTCCCCATTTTTCCTCCTTATCAGGCAAAAATACTCAATTTTCTCCTCCCCCTCCTCCGAGCAAGCCACTGCCAGTTTTTAAAATACTTTTATTGTACTGTCGAACTGTTTACACTCCCTGTCTTTCTGTCTTCGATTTGCCGATCGATTTCGGTTCAAATTTTCCTTTATTTCCTCTTCTTTTTGGGAAAAGGAAAAAAAACTGTTTTCATGATAAAACATTTCGAACAAACACAAATAGACATTTCACAAACAAGTCTTCATGCAAATAAAATACAGTCAATCTCAACATTAAACAGTGCATTCATGATAAACTGTTTTTCGTTCTTTTCTACTTCCTTATTTTGTGCTTATGTATGCCTTACATGTTTAATGTGACTTTTTTAAGGCTTAAATAAAAGGTTTAATATCAGTTTGTCACGAAATATCTCATTTTTCAACGTTCTAGAACTAAAATGATACAACTAGATATCTACGATATCTGCTCTTGTGTGTTTAAAGGTATAAAATCCCTTTATCTGAAGTGGCTTGTCAGATGCCGTATGTACAACAAAACATTAAATTAAGGCCAACATATTTTGGACCTTTGCCTTAGACCATCCATCCCCTGGTTATAAAACAGTAAGAGCTTTTCAAACTATGTTGCCTCTAGGTAAGAGCAACACTTCATTATTAATTTCCTGTTGCTGCTTTAGATAACTCTGACCTTTTCTTTATTCAGATCAAAGCATACTTCATATTGCTTGTTAGCACAAGACTGTGCAATGTAGTGAAGGTTAAATTCAAGACCAAAGAAAGATACTATATTTTTTTTTCCTTTTTAACAAAGTGAACAACAATTATAGAGACTGGTAATAAACATGAATTATTATCGGGAACGAGCAAAGCAAAATATTGGAGGTCTCGTGGTGACTTCAAGATGATTGATAGATTGTTGTTTTACGCCAACTTCAGCAATATTTCAGCTATATTGTGGCGAGAACTGTTGAGTATATTGAACAATTTTAATAAATACATAAATACATCAATATAAAACCATATAGCTTTATACAAGTAAAAACAAATGTGTAAAATATTAAAAACATAATAGAAGAAATATTGGTTGAACAGTAACAATATTAGAAGTTAGAAATTGGTTTAAAATTGATCCATTTGAATCTGACTAAATAAATTGATTTCTTTTAGAAACTGAACGATTTTGTCTCCAGCGACGTTTGTAAATAGGTCTTTAAGACAATAAGCAGAATAAAAATCATGCCTGATAACGGCAACATCTACACATTCAATTAAAACATGTTGACTTGTATAAGGACAATTCCATGGAATACATTCAGGTCGATCATCACTGTTGAGAATAAAACTATGTGTTGTTCTAGTGTGTCTAATACGACATCGGGTCAACACTACCTGTTCCGTACGGTTTTTACAACAGGAATCGACCTGTTTACCGACGTCAGACTTATTCCGTGCAGCTTATTATTTATTTGCAGATCCCATTTGGCCTGCCGCAACTTTAAAATGTATTTAACTATCAAAGGCTTCATGTCAGTGTACGGCACTGGACAATCCGCCATATGTTCGTCTAGTACATCTTTGGCCTCCTAATCAGCAACTGTGTTTCATGGTGAACAACAATAAAAGTGTTGTTCCTTTGCTTGGTTGTGCCATGTACTTGTAGAGGGTGTCTCATGTGCATTTACTCCATATCATTTCGTTGTTTATTTAAAGATCTTACGAGTATTACTCAATTGATTTCTTTCATAATCAGTTGTTGGAGTCCCTGTCAACTGGTATTAAACTTCCACCAATTTGCCTTGGAATTTTAATATTTACTGCACTGATTTTGGCATCTGCTGAAAAAAAACGAAATAAAACTCCCATAATAGCTAAATGTCCAGACACTTCATTTAAGAGAAATCCCAAATTATTCTATATTGAAACCAGGATCCTACATGTCAGGCAAACAGTTAAAAGTGCTATGACGTATAAGTAAAGCTTATTGTTAAAGGCCTTATGGTGACTTCAACATGAAGAACTGCAATAAAAGCGTTTTTCCATTGCTTAGTTTTGTAATATTACCATGCATTTGTAGAGACTTTGTCTCATTTTCATTTACTCCATATTCCTTCAGTCTTAATAACTCATAAATTATTTACAACTGCAATTAATTCTAATGAGCTGTATGGCCATTTCGGAAATTAATTCCTCAGCAGCAGTACTATAATCCGAAATTCATTGCATTTTTCTCCCGTTTTTTTTTTTTTTTTTT
>MJUU01034850.1:56333-79985 GCA_002080025.1 Modiolus philippinarum
TTTTTTTTTTTTTTTTTTGTATTTTCTTATTTCTATTCCGTTTCCTGCTTTGCCTCTTAGAGAAATTTAAACCCAATGAAAGAAGTTCGTAAGTAATGTTAAAATGGTATTTCAAAAATGCAAGAAGAAAAAAAAACAAATAAAAGAAGACCTCGAGTAACTGGAAATTGGTCGGAGCAGGAAATTAAGCTTTCAATACGACCGTCCCTGATTGAGACTGCTCTTGTTCGAAACATATAGAAAGCTTAAGTTTGAATACATACACCTAGAGGACAAATAACAGTTTATACATGTACATAGAAATCTTTAGGAATGTACTAGAAACACCGTCTTACAACAAACTTCACGTGGTCCTCTGGTTATCACAATATGGCAGATATTGGAGTTAAGCGTCAAACAAAAGTAACATTTTCGTTGGTAAATATATACTTGATTTAATCTCAATTTCAATAAGTTTTGATACACCTTGGCATAAATAAATATATTTTTTGCTAAATAAATACTGTATGGTGTGAGGGTCCTCACTGTGTTGAAGACCGTACGGTGACCTCTAGATGCTTTGTTTTGGGTCGTTTTAAGCTGGATATGGGATGTTGTCTCCTTGACATTTACTCCATTTCCTTTCTTTTTCATATATAACCAGGAAATTTTCGGGGCAGTTTTTTTTTTTTTTTTTTTTTTTTTTTTTTTTTGCGATTTTCGCGTTTGGAAATGAAGCGCGAAAATTGAATAGTCAATGTACATGCAAATGTTATCTACTTCCAATTATATCTGCATATATTTTAATGCATTCAAGAAGCTAATGATTGATTGATTGATTGATTATTGTTTAACGTCTACTCAGCAATATGTCAGCTATATCAAGACGAGAACAAGTTTGTAAATAAATAAATCTTTGGGGTATTGAAAGGGCCATGGGACGGGAAATTCTGACTGCCACTGGAAAAGAAGGGTGAAATCGTCAAGGGCGGGGAATTTAGCCTTGTAGCCGATCACCTACGGACCACCCCAAAAAGAGCTTGCTACAAGGGTTCTTTAACGTGCAGGAAGCGTGGCATTTCTTCCAACACGTGGACCTGAGTTTACATCCCATCCGAAAGATGGGTTGTGTATTTATTAATCCCGCACAACCACGGAATGGGTCCCTTTTCTATATCCCGGGACCCTCGGGGTCAGCCTCCGTTTAGGAGGGGTCACACCCCGCAAGCCGGAGATTCTAGGTCCTATTCAAGAAGCTAATGAAAAATGAAGGAAACTCCAGAGAGAACCGTTTACCGCCAAAAACTTAATGTCTCGTATATAAAAAATTCTTTTGGATTTCCATTTTTTTTTTGTTATCCCTTTCTATTAGCAAAGCTTTTCTATACATAAGGCAAGAGCTTTTATTCCAATAACAAATGTTTTAACACTCGTACTCTCTTAACATTTTTATATCTCAAAAAGTGCACATTGAAAGCGCTTTAAATAGAGATTAATATATAGCTTTTTCCATATCATCACGGATATCATCCCGAAACTCCCTGGTTGATATTTGTCGAGTTATGATAACCGTGCTGATGTAGAAAGTGCTGATGTAGAAAAGGCCATATCTTGATCTGTTTCTAATATACTTCAAACTAGGAGTTATCATTACACCGGGCAAACCAAAGGTACAAAGTATCAAAACATTCTTATATCAATAATCGATTCTCATTTAGCTAGCAGAAATAAGACACGTTAATATGAACAAACCATACTACCTTTACTTCAAAAACAAAAAAACAACAAAAAGCCACGAACAACCGGTGTATATACTACAGAAACCTTGTCAAATATTGTAGATATATTTATAGCTCTAAACTGTATATTTGATACGTTATTTAATTGTCCATTAACCTTTATACTTGTATCAAAAATTGGAAATCACCTTGTGTTATTCTATTAACCTGAAAGTTACAAATTTTCAGACTGGGGAGGTACAAACAACAAATAAAAGCAAAAGAAAAGAAATAAACTTTGCAAGTCCAGGCCGCACAGCTAGACACACATTGATGGGCAACTTGGTTCAAACGGAAGACCTCCAAAATGATGCTTCAGTTAATATCATATCCCTACTAACGAATTCAATAATTGTAGGTGCTATAACAGAACCCCATCAACCACATTTCAAGTAAGTACACACTTTTGTAAAGCTGATGTGAGAGAGTATCGAACTCTTTATATAGATGCAGTTTCTCACACAAAAGAAACTGACAATGTAAATCTGCTTCCTTTTTTCCTGCGTTTTCTATTATAGTTTCAATAACTATGTTTCGGTACTGTCCTGTCGACTAAGACAGAATACATAAAAATGTTTTTAGATTTCCAATTTGGTATAAAATTTCGCATATTTCTGTCTTCGTATCTAAAAAACAATATAACAGACTATCATTACTCTAATTTTTAAGTCTGCCGACTGGATTCGACAAGTACTACACTGAGATGTTGTACGACAACGAGCTACACACTATTCGTACACATAGTATTATTATTGTTACTATAACTTATTGGCAGTAAAACTGATTTATCAAATTTTCTAACATTTATTTACATACAAATAGGATAATGGAAGTTTTTTTTTTTTTATGAAGAATATTGGCGACAACAATACACGAGCCCACTTGTAGGGGAGACTTAACTGATTGGAGACAATAAGTATCAGAAAACTTCCATTACTCTATATTTTCTATGCAATATTTTGCAATGTAATTGTAAGGAGAGAATCTAAAATTGTCAATATATGGCTAAAATAAAGAAAATCAAAGTTATCGGTTAACAGGACGTAGGCAAATTACAGATTGGAAAAGAGTAAACGTCATGCAATTCCTCAGAACAAATATCAAATCTCTACTGCATACATGAGCTGAGAAATCCTTGACAAAATTTTTTAATATAAAGCTATAAGGGAAACAAAAAGTTACCGGCAAACAGGAAGTAGATGAGTGACAGATTTGAAATCAATGAGAAACGGCACAACTCGTCATACAAAGCTTCACACCTCAAATCATTACTGCATACACAAGCTCAGAAATTCTTCTACATTTGTGGACGTACGTACGACAAGGATAAAACTTAATGTCCCCATCGCCTTACGACAGAGGCATAAAAAATTCCAGATGACCCCTAGAATAGCTCGAGTTGAATCAACTTTCTATATGCCGTCAAATAACCACACACTCATCCGTGTTTTCTCTCCAAGTTATTGATACAAGCTCATCAACAAAAAATATTTTTAGCATCATATCTCCTGAAAGACAAATAGATATTAAAAAAATTAAGAGAGTGGAAAGACCTGCAATTGTTCTATTAACAATTGGTCATGAATTTTTTATTATTTTTGTTACGCCGCGACAGAGCCAAAATACTTCGCGACATATCATTTCGATACTTAATGTGATAAATCTACCTTGATTCGGGACCTAAAAAACGCATTTTGATCTATTTTTAATAACGGAGTTATCTCTCCAGACACAGTTTATCTTGTTAGCAGAACTCCTCATAAACCGTAACCGATATCAAAATTCTGAATGGGAGAAAATGTTGCAAGCATCCTCAGCACGATTTAAAATGCAAAAAAAATGTTTCGGTCGCGACCTCGGTTACGCGTTTTTGACCCCAAAATATGCAAATTTCTCAAAGTTATCGGATTTTGATTAAATTTGGTTTCCACGTAGCTTTCATGGTCCTGATTACAAATCCAGAGTAAAAAAAAAATTTTTTAAAAATCGTCAGCCATTTTCAAAATGGCGGCCATTCGAAATTTTGTTATTTATCTAGGAAACGATTAAAAATTTCTGAAAACATTATATTGCAGAAATACTCCTCTAATTGACCCATTTCCAGTTTTACATGATTTATCTCCCCTCTCACTTCCGGTGTAATTCAGCCCTCTACATCAGAGTGGGCGTCAGCACCTGTGCTTATCCGCAAAAGAGACGGGGGAGTTAGATGGTGCATAGACTATCGTGCACTGAACTCAGTTACAGTGAAAGATGTTTTTCCTCTACCCTTAATAGAGGAATGCATTGATACTCTAGCAGGAAACACCTGGTATTCCAAGCTTGATGCAAATTGGGCTTTTATGCAGGTGAGAGTAAACCCAAAAGACAGGAAGAAAACTGCTTTTGTAACTAAGTATGGACTCTTCGAGTGTGTGAAAATGTCTTTTGGAATGTGCAATTCACCCAGCACTTATGCTAGGGTTATGAACCTTGTGCTAGGAGATGTCAAGGGCGCCAGTGAGTTTGCTGGCGACGAGGAATACCTTAAATTTTTAGGTACAATGGTAGACCAGATAGCAGTCTGGTTAGAAGGTGATGAAGGTAACTACCTCCACCGCCTTCTCCTGCATTTGAGGAGACAGATAACCATCCCTCCATCAGCAGGGAGGTTCAGCGTCTTATGGAGGATGTCTGCAGAGTAATGGGGTGGCCGATAGAGAGAAGGTATCTGTTGTCGCCTGCTAACTCTCCAGTTTGTCTTTTACACTGGAGAGTGTTGGCTCCATGCCTGGCGTTTCTGTCCGCAGAACAGAGGAATCAAATAAGGAATGCCACATTCCGTGGCCGCCCAGTTAGACATCATGCCCAGGAAAACCAGGGAGAAGCTCAGCCCTCTTCTTCCCAGCCACTATTACCGGCTTGGAGTGAGGGAGAAGAAGAGGAAGAGTTCATCATCGTGGATGAAGCCACCAGCGACGACGATGATGCCTCGCCCAGCAGTTTGGCTTCCCTCAGCCTTGAGGGAAGTGGTGAGAGGGACTTTTTGGTTAGGTACCGGGGGAGCTCCCTGATTGTCCATTTCAGGGCTTCCTCGAGGCCTCCTGGACATCAGAGGTCAAGCTGTCAGACAGTGGGGTCTGACAGGAACCATCCAGGTACTATACCAGGGCAACGTGTTGTATACCTCAGCCGACCTGGCTGAGGTACCAGAAGAGAGTCTCCTGGAAATCAACTGGAAGGGGTAACCTACCAGCTTCTCGGCTGGTACCCCTATAATATTTGTATATATTGGACAGTAAGTGTGACCGAGGACAGGTTCACACCAAGATATATATATCCTTAAGGTATAAGGACGATCCAGAGGTGATCAGTTTAGTTCTTTTTCGTTTGTATTGGATATTCCCTCAGTGAAGAAAGTTTTATGTGTATATATAGGTGTAAATATCCAATCCGTAGAGTTAGATTATTGGAAATTCGGGGGGGGGGGGTTAATGAATTCGAGATATACATTTCCCGATATTTTTCATGATTTAACTAATTGTGAGTTTAAGTCATTTGGAGACGTCCGCTTGACTGTTCACAGACTGTCTGTCTGTGTTAGGGAAGTTGAGTTACACTTAGGATGTTATAGTTTTGCTAAGAGACTTGAGTTATGTTTTTATTGGAAATTTAGGATGAGTCCTTATGCTATATTCTAGGCCTGTACACTAGTGGTAGTGTTGGATCTTGAGAAGATTCCCTTTTTATTGTTTATGGCCTACACCCTAGGTAGTGTGACCTAGTGGGGGATCTTGCGAAGATCACCTTTGTTAATTCAGGTTCGAATCTGTGTTTAGTAGAGTTTTGGATTTCATGTTTCATAGCATATTTTTCCAATTGTCTCTTTGGAGGGCAAATCTATATGGACAATCTGTGTATGAGCGGGGACAGTACTAGAGTCTGGGAATTAACGGGTTGTAAGAATAATTTTTTTATGCCCCCAGATCGAGGATCGGGGGGCATATTGTTTTGTCCTGTCTGCCTGTCTGTCTGTCTGTTTGTCCGAAACTTTAACCTTGGCTATAACTTTTGAACTATATAAGGTAGACTTTTGATACTTGGCAAGTGTATAGGTCTAGTCAAGACGAACATAAATATGCAAAAAAATCAGGTCAAAGGTCAAGGTCATAGGGGTCCAAAAGGGGTAACCTTGGGAATCTGGGGGCATATGTAGTGTTTCATAAACACATCTTGTTTTCCTTACATTTTTGGGAAACCCCCTTTATTCTGTTAATTTTCCCTTTTGACGTGGCTTAGTCAGGGTTGAAACCATTCCTTTTCAAAATGGGGGGGGTGTGGTAAAATAGCACGTCGTACAGGGGTTCCCCAGTTAGGTACCATTACGTCTATGGTGGATGCCGAGAACTCCTGAAGTACTCCATACCGGGGATGGATGGTGACACCAGAGGGATCCCGGTTTTCCCGCTAAGTAACCAGTGAAGCAGAACCCCCAAGTGATTAGGACCACGAGAAGTCTGCATTCCAGCGGATGACACCAAGCAGGACAGGTATATCCCAGTCATTCAGTGTATTATCTTGATCCACGTATTTGCGGGAGGGTAGAATTCTCTGGGCCTAGCAAACCCCTTGTAGAGAGAATTCCTGTGGCAATATTGCAGGACTCAGGGACCCAATATTTGTCCCACTGAAGCTCCGTTGTTATTCCCAAGGGTTCTAATTAATGGCAGCGAGTTTCACCACAATATTTTAGAACATATTTGGCACATGAATCTGGTGTCATATGTATATATCTGTAAGTACATCACATTCATACACCAGATTCCATCACACAACACATGATCTGGTGTCTTATGTATATATCTGTAAGTATATCACATTCATACCCCTGATTCCATCACACAACACAGGATCTGGTGTCATGTATATATCTGTAACTATATCACCATCATACACCAGATTCCATCACACAGGCAAGGAATCTGATGTCATATTTATATATCTTTAAGTATATCACATCGATAAACCAGATTCCATCTCATAACATAGGAATCTAGTGTCATATGTATATATCTGTAACTATATCACATCCATACACCAGATTCCATCTCACAACACAGGAATCTGATGTCATATGTATATATATGTAAGTATATCACATCCATACACTAGATTCCATCACACAGGCAAGGAACCTGATGTCATATGTATATATCTGTAACTATATCACCATCATACACCAGATTCCATCACACAGGCAAGGAATCTGATGTCATATGTATATATCTGTAAGTATATCACACTCATACACCAGATTCCATCACACAACACAGGAATCTGGTGTCATATGTATATATCTGTAAGTATATCACACTCATACACCAGATTCCATCTTAAAACACAGGAATCTGGTGTCATATGTATATATCTGTAACTATATCACCACCATACACCAGATTCAATCACACAGACAAGGAATCTGATGTCATATTTATATATCTGTAAGTATATCACGCCCATACAACTGATTCCAACTCACAACACAGGAATCTGGTGTCATATGTATACATCTGTAAGTATATCACACTCATACACCAGATTCCATTACACAGGCCAGGAATCTGGTGTCAAATGTATATATCTGTAAGTATATCACACTCATACACCAGATTTCATCACACAACACAGGATCTGGTGTCCTATGTATATATCTGTAAGTATATCACATCCATACACCAGATTCCATCTCACAACACAGGAATCTGGTGTCATATGTACATGTCTGTAGGTATATCACACTCATACACCAGATTCCGTCACACTATACAGGAATCTGATGCTATATCATTTTTTCTGACCAGTATATAATATTTATCTTTGTTATCATCTTTTTTTTCCAGATATCCAGAATATGCTGTTGATGAAGAAGCTGGACGCCACATGAGACAAACTCAGTTAGACAATTTGACAGATAACTTGAAGAAAGGAAACGTAGAATGTGAAAACAAAATTTATGTTAAATTGCCATTAAAAGCTGCTCACACCAACCACAACGTGACTGTGGAAAGTGGATTCTCCAATTCTATGCATGCAGACTTAAAATGTTATTAAACAACATGTTGAAATGGGCCTGACATCTGTTCCCTATCTCAGACGCGTTCTTCATCAGCATATGAAGAAAAACTTGTGCTCACCTGATATGGTGAATCCAGTTGACACTGATAGAGCATACCATCCTCCAGCAGAGATATTTATAATTATGTTCACCAATGTCTATCTTCTGGATCATTCTCTGGACTGGATCAAGAAAATTTAGAAAAAAAATAGAAGACTGGAGAGCCAGTACATCGGATAAATTCTTCTTCAGGCAATGCCAGGGAGATAAACCTACAAGTTCAACCAAACAAATGAACAATACACAGAAGGTTTTTCTTCCAGATTCCGATGACGAAGAGGATGATTGTACAGCAAATGATGATTCATGTGAAGGAACCAGTGACAACAATAACACATTTTTATTTGTTCGCCAAAGCGAGCAACAGAATAAATAATGGAAAAATATGGAAAGTTCATTTTGATTGATTCAACTTGCAAAACCAGTAAATATGCTTTACCATTATTTCTAGTAGTTGTCCGAACAAATGTTTGTTATCTTCCTGTGGCAGAATTCATTGTCGACAGTGAAAATATATGTCACATATCTGAGGCCCTAATGATACTAAAGCAATGGAATGAGGAATGGGAACCAGAGGCCTTCATGATGGACTACTCAGACATTGAGTATCAAGCTGTACATCAAGAATTCCCATCAGCAAAAAAATATCTCTGTATATTTCATATAGAGCAAGCTTGGCTGCGTTGGACAAAGAAAAGTAAGCAAACCTAGCTTAAGGATTAAGGTCCCCTTTTACCATTCAATGTTAAAACTATGGAAATTTTATAGAAAACGCACATCTTTAACTACTGAACCCTGTTTGTCAAAAATTCATACCTCAATAGCTAAAATATATATGCATGCAACCCTATCGTTCAAAAATTATAACTTTTATATTTAAAGAAGTTATTAGCAAAATATATGTTACAGTTGAAGGTCGTTCCAGCATACCTGTACTCAAGATATGTTCAACTTCACTTGCTAGCCATTGTTTACATCGTTTTCATCATATATCTTCTAGATATGAATTTGTTACCAGAAATAAGTAGTAGGAATGCATCCATATTTATTCAACAAACCTAAGCCTGAAGTTTTGAATATTCTGAGTAGTAATGCCTAGGGGTTATCTGTAAAATTTCCATAGGTTTAACATTGAATCGTAAAAGGGGACCTTAATCCTTAAATTCACAGCAAATAAACTGTGTTATTTCAAAATAAGTGCAAAATTATAAAACATGCATTCCGTTAACTTGACCTAAGTAAATTCATTTCAATGTATAATACAGTACAATATAATTATAAATTGATGCAGACATTTCAAAAGAAATATCTTTCCATTTTTTTTTCAAAGCACCAAGAAACTATTCCTTCTAAAACTCAAAAAAAGAAGTATCGTTTATTGTTTTGTCTTAATTACTTGCCCTAGTTGATAAATATTCTGTGGTATGTAGGATACATGACCATGTTTAATTAACATGTAATAGACCAAATGATTGTTACGTGCGGATCAACTTATAGAAAATCCCACCTTCATGTCCTTTCTCATACATTTGTTTACAGATTAAACAAAATGCTGATAATATATCCTTGACGTTTCAATGTATGCTTAGATATCAGTATAACATGTGATTACATGCATATTTTCAAATGATATGTAATAGGGAGTGCCAACACAAATCAGTTGAACATACTGTAAAAATGTCATGAATAAAATTCAATTTCTAAAACATTGGATTGATTTGGAAGAATCTTTCATATGTATCATAGTAAAGATGATATATTGGAATATGTACAGTCACAGGTATATCAGGCATATCCTTGTCAAAATTTGTGAAAAAAAGAGTAAAAATTTCCATAGGATTTGAATTGAATCAAATGTTCTTTTGACATCACTCCTGAATTGTTCTGCAAACTAAATCAGAACCTTTGAAAACTATATTGATGGCCTTAATTGTTATTAAGCAAAATGTTTTAAATCTAATTTTGCTTTCAGGAAAAAATAATCTAACAGATGATGAGACAGCACAGTTTCTCTCTTTGATGAGGGAAATTCTTCGAGCCCCAAATGCAGAAGAATACGAAAATGCTGTATCCAAATTAAGAGAATCAGAAGTTTTTGCTAAAGAACAAGTGAGGAGATACCTAGATAGCCATTGGCTCAGTATTCCTGAGGTAATGATATGTTTGGAATTGGGAAATTGTTATGGTCTGCTTTTATATTTGTCTCAATTTATGAATCTGTCCATCCATGACACTTAAGTTAACTTTGTGACCACAGTTTTCTTAAGTTCAATGGTCAGATAATAAAATTTTGTAGGAGTGCTTGACATCATCATCTGATAAACATGAAATATAGAAAATTAACTTCAAACACTGTTATTTCGCAATAGAAAGGTTAAGAAATCTATATTATTAATTTGATGAAAAAAATTTTGTTTATTTTCCAATATTGTTAAGTTCAACCACTGATGATCAATCAATTGATTCTTTACAAAGTAGTATAGTGAAAGAGATTGGGAATCACAGAAACAGGCAAAAGTGAAACGCTCAGAAATCATCTAATAAAAGCAAAATATATGGATTTTTATCCCTGCACTTTCGTAAGAAAGTTCGGGATATTGTCGTTGGCTCCGTCTGTCCGTCCGTCCGTCCGTCTGTCTGTCCGTCCGTCCGTCCGTCCCACTTCTTTGTGACGCGAACTCCTCCTACAATTTTGGATTTACGAATTTTATTTTGTTATAGAATTGTTGCATATGTGCTGCAGATGCACAATAAGCTTTCGGATTTTTGATATTGGTCTTTGTGCAAACCAGAGGCCCCAAGATGTCGATTTTGACACATGTGGCATGTGACGCGAACTCCTCCTACATTTTTTGATTTAGAGATTTTATTTTATTGTAGAAATGTTGCACGTAGTCTGTAGATGCGCAATAAGCTCTCGGATTTTTTTATATTGGTCTTAGTGCAAACAAGAGGCCCCAATATGTAGTATCCAAGATGTTGATTTTTAACACATGTGGCATGCAAAGCGAAGTCCTTCTACATTTTTTGATTAAGGGATTTGATTTTGTTGTGGAATTGGTGCAAATGGTCTGTAGATGTGCAATAAGCTTTCGGAATATTGATTCCGGTTCCAACTTTGGTAAATTTCCTGAAAATGTCAAAGACTAATAGTTTTTTTGATTTAGAGATTTTATTTTTATGCAGAATTGTTTCATTTAGTCTGTAGATGCGCAATAAGCTTTCACAATTTTGATTCCGGTTCCAACGTTGGTAAATTTCCAGAAAATGTCAAAGACTCATATTTTTGGAAATTTTAGCATGTAATCTTACACTTTAGCAAGCGTTTGGTAAAAAACAAAATTCTGAATACTTAGAATTCTAAAATGTGATTCCAATTTTGGTAAATTTCCTGAAAGTCTCAAAGACCACCTATTTTTTTGGAATTCCATGTAGCAACTACACTTTTAGAATTTGTTTCGATTAAGACAAACAGTTTCACCAATTGTTTTTCAAAAATATTTGATTCCAATTTTGGTGAATTTCCTGAAGTCTCAAAGACCACTTTTTTTTTGGAATTCTACCTAACAACAATACTTTTAGAATTTGTTACGAATAGAACAAACATTTTCACTAATTGGATTTCAAAAATATTTGATTCCAAATTTGGTAAAATTCCTGAAAGTCTCAAAGACCACTTATTTTTGGGAATTCTCCCCAACAACAATGCTTTTAGAATTGTTTCGATTAGGACAAACATTTTCACCAATTGGATTTCAAAAATATTTGATTCCAATTTTGGTAAATTTCCTGAAAGTCTCAAAGACCACTTATTTTTTGGAATTCTACCCAGCAACAATACTTTTAAAATTTGTTTCTATTAGAACAGACATTTTCACTAATTTGATTTCTAAAATATTTGATTCCAATTTTGGTAATTTTCCTGAAACTCTCAAAGACTGGGTACTTTTTGGAATTCTACCTAGAAACCACACTTTTTGCTTATGTTTTATTGAAATCAGTCATTTTCAATAAAAGGATTGCAAAAATTGTTGATTCCAATTTTGGCAAATTTCCTGAAACTCTCAGAGACCTATTATTTTTGGGAATTCTACTTAGAAACCATAATTTTTGAATACATTCTATTGAAATCAGTCATTTTCAATAATCGGATTGCAAAAAAAATATGATTCCAATTTGGTTAATTTCCTGAAACTCTCAAAGACGGTGTATTTCTGGGAATTCTACCTACCAACCATACAGTTTAAATTTGTTTATTGATTGATTGATTGAATATTGTTTAACGTCTACTCAGCAATATTTCAGCTATATCAAGACGAGAACAAGTTTGTTGATAAATAATCACTTTGGGGTATGGAAATGGCCATGGGACGGGAAATTCTGACTGCCACTGGAAAAGTAGGGTGAAATCGTCAAGGGCAGGGAATTTAGCCTTGTAGCCGATCACCTACGAACCACCCCAAAAAGAGCTTGCTACAAGGGTTCTTTAACGTGCAGGAAGCGTGGCATTTCTTCCAACACGTGGACCTGAGTTTACATCCCATCCGAAAGATGGGTTGTGTATTTATTAATCCCGCACAACCACGGAATGGGTCCTATTTCTATATCCCGGGACCCTCGGGGTCAGCCTCCGTTTAGGAGGGGTCACACCCCGCAAGCCGGAGATACTGGGTCCTATTTCTATATCCCGGGGTTCCCTCGGGGTCCTCTGTTAGGATGGCTCATACTCCAAGCTCAGAGGATGCTGCGGGCCTATTCTTCAGCCGGGACCGCGCACGGCGGTAAATTTGTTTAAGTGAAATAAATCGTTTCCAATAATTGGATTGCAAAAATCTTGGACTTGGAAGGTAGGGGTTTAACTTGCAAAGTGCGGGGATAGCTGTCGTTTCTGACAGCCCAATCTAGTTCTTTTTGCAGAGATGGTGCAGAGCATTTATGGATACTGGGTTTAATTCTATGATGAGAACTAACAATGGAGTAGAATCCCTTAACAGTTCGTTGAAGAATTTTTATACTAAACTTACCGGCACAGGGACTATTGCAAATCTGGTAGAAATTGTAATCCAAGATTTTGTGGCAGATCAAATAATGTCCTTTCGCAGACTTAACTACCAGTACAGCAGTCAGTACAGGCAATACAATGAGCACGTACCAGAATTTCTGCAAAACCTTCCAAGAAATGTTGTCAAACACTGTTTGATTCGGTATGCAGCAGCTGCTAACTACTGTAATGATGATGTGGAAGAAATTTCTGATGGAGTGCTGTATGTAAAGAGTGAAAATGAACCTGATCGTTATTATGAGGTAGACTTTGGTGCACATGATAGGTTACCATTCTGTTCATGTGATGATTTTCAAAAAACATTTTTGCCTTGTAAGCACTTTTTTGCTGCACTGCGCAACACGAAATATTGCTGGAATGACATAAGTGCAACATATATTCAAAGCCCTTATCTACAACTAGATTCAGACTTTTTATCATCAGCAGCATTAGAAGTGTCTGTTGATTGTTTTGATCAAGGGGAAGATTTGGAATTGATAGATGTTCAACAAGATGATCTTCATTTTCAACATAAGTCATCATTTGTAAGGCCAGAAATAATTAATGAGAAAATATAAAGATAATGGACGACCTTAGTTTTCTCTCTCAGAGCCCTGAAATTCTCACTGAAGTCAGTAACGCTTTAGTTGAGCTAATAGGAAAATTAAAAATGTCTGTTGACAGCCTGCCTGTACACAAAGGCAAATCAGCAACAAAACCATCTAATGCAAACACAACTCATCCGTTACCCGTAAGAAGAAAAAGGAAAGCAGCAAAGAGGAAAAATGCGACATCCATCATACTTTCTGTTAAAGGTTAGTAGATTGTTTTTACTTAAATTGTATATATGTTTATAATTTTATGATATGTAAGCTGAAAAAACTAGGCAGTCACTGTTAAAAAAAGAAAATAATGAAGACCATGCCACAAGAGGATTTACAATTATACAGTTCATGTATAGAAGTATATAGAAGTATACATATTCACAAAAAGAATTAAATTTTTAAACTGAATTCATATTCCTCCTTTATTTTGTTCCTATTGCACATAGTACCTTAGTTTTCTTCTTTGCTGCTTTCCGTAACCCGTCTTTGCATTACAAGTTTGTGTTGCTAATTTTCCCTTGTGAAGAGGCAGACAGTCACTTGTTTCAACAGATATCGCTACCAGAGTAAAAGGCATGAATGTTTCATGTTTATAATTGTGATGTACTGGTCGGCGAATAGTTCTCGCCATGCAACAATTCTCGCCATCCGTAATATTTGTTACATAATCGGAGGAGTCAATCAATATCCAGTGGTCAAAAAATGAAGAACTTAATGTCAGCTCTATTTTCAAATTTTTGTTTGAAAATGATTGTGATGTTTTCAATAAGAAAATATACGGTGGCGAGAACTACTTGGATGGCGAGATCTTCTCTTTGACCAGTATATACTATTCATTTCAAATATCTTTGTCAATTCAGTATGATTGATTGATTGATTTAATATTGTTTAACGTCTACTCAGCAATATTTCAGCTATATCAAGACGAGAACAAGTTTGTTGATAAATAATCACTTTGTGGTATGGAAATGGCCATGGGACGGGAAATTCTGACTGCCACTGGAAAAGTAGGGTGAAATCGTCAAGGGCGGGAAATTTAGCCTTGTAGCCGATCACCTACGGACCCAATTCAGTATGATTAATTATTCACTTACAACTGAAAACTGAAAATTGTATCAAGAAAAAGATAAGTATTAAATTAATATATGATGAAAATGTATGCATGCAGGATTGTTGGCAAATCTGTCATCCTTTTTAATTTGTTTCAGAACCAAACTACATTGGTGTGCAAGATATTACTGCAGAAAATTCACCAGCAGGTATTTGAATATTACTATGAATTACTTTGTTTTGACCATTTATAAGAGATATTTTTAGTCAATAATCAAAGTAAATGTCGACAGCTTTAAAAGTTTTTTTTTTTTTCAGTTAAACATTATATAAAAATGGAAGTTTATTGCTGGTCAATTTTATTATCAATCAGGATGTTATCTGTTATGTTTTGTGAGTAATATTTGCTTAGTTTTTTTTGGCAATCATGTTTTCCTCTAAAACTAACAGGTGTATCAGCAAGTTTAAAAAAATAGGGATGTTGTAAGTATTGATGGTGTTGGGCAAATAGCATACTAGTATATCTCATGTTATTAACCAGTAAATTTCTATATGGATAGAGGTTAATTTACATATTCACAAAGAGAGTGGAATTTTTAAACTGAATTCATATTCCTCCATTTTTTTCCTATTGCACATAGTATCACATAAACCATCCACTTCTTCCAGGTTTGCACATAGTATCACATATACCACCCTCTTCTTGCACATAGTATCACATAAACCATTCATTTCTTTGGTTACCATTTATGTGGTACTTGTAATGTTAGTGTGCTTCTATAATGTAACTGGACATGTATTCAATTGTTATTATGAAATTTAGCAATGTAATTCTGCTTTTAGTCCACAACTTATATTTCTTTCTTGCTTAGCAGCTTTTTTGTAGAACATGCTTGCACATTTTAAATTTGTAATTTAATATTCACATTCTTCAACTAGATATCATATATTAATCAGCTGCTCCATTATAAAATATGAGGGAAGACACTTTAACTAACCACCAAGTCATTCTTTAAAAAAATGGGTTTAGCTGTTTCCACCCACAATTTGGATGTGGGTAGGTAGTTTAATAGGAGAGAAACATTTTTATCTGGAAAAAATAACAGAAAGAAAGTTTATATTTTTATTTATTGTATAGCAGTAAAATATTTCATGTAGAAAGTAACCAAAAGTTAGAGTGCAGTATTCTACCATATTGCACTAGTGCAAATATTACTTCAATATCGTGACGTCACTGACAATGAAATGGCTCATTTTGTAATTTAGGGCATATGCTATACAATAAAAGGGTTATTGCATGAATATTGGTAAATATTTTCCCTCGCAGAATATTATTTGCACTGTAATATAGCAAAACAGCTTATGTCATTAAATTCCTGTCATATAGCAAGGAATCTGATGTCATTGTGTTACACACAGGGAGATATAAATATCTGACATTAGATTCCTGTCATATAGCAAGGAATCTGATGTCATTGTGTTATACACAGGGAGATATAAATATCTGACATTAGATTCCTGTCATATAGCAAGGAATATGATGTCATTGTGTTATACACAGGGAGATATAAATATCTGACATTAGATTCCTGTCATATAGCAAGGAATCTGATGTCATTGTGTTACACACAAGGAGATATAAATATCTGACATTAGATTCCTGTCATATAGCAAGGAATCTGATGTCATTGTGTTATGCACAGGTATATATAAATATCTGACATTAGATTCCTGTCATATAGCAAAGAATCTGATGTCATTGTGTTATACACAGGTATATATAAATATCTGACATTAGAGTCCTATCATATAGCAAGGAATCTGATGTCATTGTGTTACACACAGGGAGATATAAATAGCTGACATTAGATTCCTGTCATATAGCAAGGAATCTGATGTCATTGTGTTATACACAGAGAGATATAAATATCTGACATTAGATTCCCGTCATATAGCAATTGTTTCCTTTGGATGCTAATTTGGTCTGAAGTTTAATTAGAAATAATATTTCGAAATGAATTTCTCTCATATATTGTTTTTAATGTTTCAAGAATTCTTTCAAAAAAATCTAATATTTTTTCTCTTTTAGTTGCAACAGGAATACAGCAGCTACATTGGAAAAAAAGATGGAGGTTGTTCCTAAAAACATTATTATCCAGCTAAATAGGTAACTTAAAAGAGATAGTATGATAAAGTAAACATATATGTCAATACCATTTACTTCATGACAATAAAATCCCATGAAAATTATTAGGACGTTAGAAAATATTTTAGAAGTATAAAGTTATAAAACAATTTTATCCTGAAAATCACTGTGTACAAAATATTCAATAAAATCAACAGAAAATATTTTTAATAACTTGGAAGTCTCCAGGTAATAATAATAATAATAATGATAATAATAATGCTTTATTTAAAGAGGGTTACACAGTTAGTTACAACTAATCTTCCCTGAGGCCCTAATAATATAAAGAAAAAAAATAATAATTTACCAACCACAACATTAATGTTGTATATTGTACATTGTCTTCATATGTTTGTTGTTTTTTTCTGCTTTCTTGAATTGATTTAAGCAAGTTACATGATATATAATTGGAATAATGATATTTAAAAGAATTTTCATTCTTTTGTATGGAGATGGGTCTCTCAGATATTAAGCCAATATATTTTCTTTTTCATAGTCTTATATTTTTGTACTCTGATAACAGGAATATGTTACCATCCTCTACATAATTAAACTGAGTAATATGTATGATGAAGGAAGGAATATCACTTTCAAGATAATTGGTGTAAAAATTGCATAAAAAGACATTGAGAGAATTGAAAAGTAACTTTTCATGTTACTTTTTTATTTAAACAAGATCCATTGGATCCGTCCAAATGAGTGACTTCAGTAATAAATAATAAATTTTACTGTCTCTTATTTCAAAGTAATTAGTGTCAAATTAAGAAAGATAAATACATAGTTACTCGCACATAGACTTTTTTAGAGGGTTTTTATTTTGTATATAACTTTTCTGTTGGTTTTAAAAAATATTGGCAGACGTTTCTTGGTGTTTTCAATGAAAGGGAACAAAGTTCATAATTTTTTTTTTATTTGACAATATACACTTTAGAGATTTTCTTATTCTTACTCATTCAAGAAAATACATTGTGCACCTGACAAAATGCAACTAAATGTTCCATAATTCAATCATTGTCAAAAGTATATGATTTGTTTTCATTGTGCTTATCATAGTTGTCCTTTTCTTGCAGGTTCACTAGTGCACAGAGGAAAATAATGAAGAAGATAGACATTCATTTAAGCATAGACTTAAAAGACTATGTTGCAGAGCACAAAGTTTGTAAAATAATTCTATTTGAAAGTTTTAATCATCAGTTTTCATAGAAGTTTAATTTCCAGTAACTCAAAACTATAGAAAGTTTATTTATACAGAAAGTTCTAGAAGAATGTAATTCTACAGATATGAAGTACTTATCAAATCTTTGATTTCAACAATATTTCTAGTTTTGTGCGTAGTTTGAATTTTTGTTTGTTCTTTTTTTTTCCAATATGCAAAATATATTATTGTTTTGTATTAATAAAATTAATTAAGGACAAAATTTTGATAAAATGTTTATATATATATATTATTTGAAAAAATCTCAGGAACAAACCAGTGGTGACACGAAGCTTTCTTAACTCTAACTGGTCTAAATATTTATCATTATCATATTTCTAAACAGTCAAAGAAACTTGAATTAGGTGAGGGGGTTTTCTTTTTAATTATTTTTTAATATGTTGAATATAATTTTCATAGGGTCAAGATGAAAAGGCTGACCTGTTTGCGGTGATAGTCCACAAAGGAAATGCAATGAAAAGTGGACACTATGCATATATTCAGTTTGGTGGGCATTGGTTCTGTGTGGATGATATGAAGGTTTGTTCCAGTTGAAATCTTAGACTTTGACATGAACAAGTACTATATATTTTGACACAGGATATCTTGGTTTCAGATGATGAGGAATCAAAATTTAATATCTATAAAATATTGCCTTCCTAATCAGGTAAAATTCAATTCCATAAAATTTCCTACCAAAAAACAATATAAGTCATGCGAAAATCAAATTGGTTAATTATTACAAGTTGGAAGTGGGTTCAAGGATAAAATATATATTTTTAATTTGTACATGCCACTTTATGAAATAGCTATATACAATTTAATACCTGCTACATTTCTGAAAGGTATCATGTGCAAACATTTTCATTATTGCCCACTCATTAATTAGTAATATATGTTAGGAGGCAAAAATATCAGTTTTACAGGCACTGAATACACACAGAACTATCAACAGTATTTTTGTTTGGATTTTTGAGTGATTTTTTGCACTCTCTTGCCTATGGATCTGCCACTGTGATTAGACATTTTCTTCTTTTGAGTCAATAGTACTCAATTTATACAGATATTTCAGAGTTTCTAATAGCTATATATGAAAACTATCTTTATTAAAATTTCAAATGAATGCACTCATATTTTTATTGATACAGTTTTTCATTGTAAAACCCATAGTAGCCCTCATATCAGCCAATGACTTATGAATACTTTTCAGCATTTAATATAAAACATCCCATGACTGATGCAGGAGATTATATGGACTTTTTCTTAAAAAAAACACTTCTGTCCTCATATCAGCCCTATGTTGAACTGTATAGGAAATATGTAATCAATAGATCACCATATATACTTGTCATTTGCCATATCAGACCAGGCATCAATCCTTGACCCATATCAGATCCATGGAAAAGCCTTGGTCAGATATAGAAATATGGAATATATTGTTGTAAAATTACTTGTAAAATTACTAGTTAACATGATTTTTCTTCACAAATTCTAAATTACAGACATGTTGCACAAATGTATTAGGTTTTAAGTATACGCTTAAAGTATTGTTTTCTTTTCTTTTCTTTCAGATTGAAGAAATATCTTTGTCTTCACTGAAAACATAGATGGCCAGTGCTATATCCTCTTTACAGATCTAGATGATTCACACATCCAGATAAATATTGCATGACTTTATTATTGGAGCATGGGAGTACTATTGTGAAGACATACAGTTATCATTTCATCATCACACTTATTATATAAGATTATATTTCAATTTAATGTCCCGGCACCTGAATCGGTTTTCAGGGGCTTCGGCTACAGAGCTGCCGGGCGCGTCCCCAGGTGGTGGATAGGGGAATGCCCTGTCTATGCGGGGTAGTCAGGTCATAATACGGAAAGCCTGACCGCGAACCATTGTAGCCAAACTGTGTCGAGAAACGCCACGCTCCATGCAGTATAAAGACCCCTTCTATATTTCTCTAAAGAGAGCAGACGCACTGGGTGTCGTATGGAAGGCTAAATTTCCTGCCCCTACCCATTTCTCCAATTTTCCAGTGGCAGTCAAAAGTCGTTGCCCAGGTTGTCCCTACCACCTTTATTTCTTTCTTCTGATACTTTCAATTTTTTGAATTGATTAACTTGTTCTCGTCCTGATATAGCTGAAATATTGCTCATTGGACGTTAAACTCTAACTAATCAATCAATCAATCAATTTAATGTTATTTGTCAAGTGGGATATATGTCTAAAATCAGTGTATATGGTCAAATTATTTGTTTTAAAAAGAATTGGAAAGTTCATCATGGGATGTATTTCACAATATCCATCGATTTTTTAATGGAGAGGGATATCGGTGCATATTTTTGGAAAGAAATATCTATGACTTTAATTTGAAGTTTGCATGAAAAGAATTGACAGACCACTATAAACATATTCTGATTTGTATCAAAACCAAAGAATTTCATCTTTGAATTTTTTTAAACAGGGATAAAGGTTGTGACTTTTTGGTTTACTAGAAAAGATAGCAACATAACATTTGCTAATGTCAAAAGACATAACTTTAAAAAAACATTAAACAAGCTTTTGATGTGGATGTAGACACTGCCTAAATTTTATTTATGAATCCTATTACTTAAACCTAAAATGCACAAGTACAAAAGACCTGCTTTAAGATGAAACTCACTGTTTTGTTGTTTTTAATTGCTATTTGGTACTCAAAATTAATAACATAGCAAGAGGACAGTTTTACAGATAATCACTTTGAAGTGGCCAGGTGCTACTTCCTTATCAATAATACTACTATGAATCAAGCAGGCATTTTCTATAGCACTACATCTATTCATAACCATTTTTATTACAAGCACAAAGATTAATTGCTCTAATATAGATTGTAAAGAGGTAAAAGTTGTATATTATAATTGTAATTATTATTAATTTTTCTTTACCAGCACAAAATGGAATATGATATTTATAATTTGTTCAGATTGACAGTAATGTATCATTTGATGTGTTGTTCCTTTTAACTTTTATGTAAATACTGTATGTAGGGTTATGAACATACAAACTTATAAATGCTTTTTTGCAGCCTACAGGTATTGAAACTAAAGATATTTTTTTAGTTTTAAGATAAAAAAGTAGAAATATGCTGCATATGATCTTTATTAAAGTCTAATCATGGTAATCAGATAAGTGTGATCATGTTAATTTTTAGTATATAGGACAAAGATTGATAGTCATATAACAGATCTGCTTAGAGAAGACTCAGTATTTCAGCACATTTATTTTATGATGAGTATATTGCTCTTTCATTGAAGTTTTTTCATGGAAATTCAAAATTATGACCACATTCTACAAATTTAGATTACCATGTCAGAAATTTCTTTAGAAATGACAATGTTATAGCAATATATTATCTGATCTGCTGGTTAAGTCTATCATTGTAATTTTTCTTTAGGAACACCAAGATGGTTGTATATATTACAGATTGGTTCAGATTACTATATTGTAGCAATATATTATGTTTATGTGCTTTTTCACCTCAACATTTTAAGTCTAATCATTTTAAATTTAAATAACGAAACAAATATAGTTTTCTGAGATTTGTTCAGACATTATTTTTGTAAACATATATATCTGATGTGTGGTTCTTAAATCATTTCAGTCTATTTATGACATTTTTTCTTCACAAGCACAAAAATTGATTTTCATCAAAAAATTGTTCAAAAAAATTGTGTATTACAGTGATATATCATATGATGGAACATTTGTTATAACATTTAGATCTAATCCTGGTAATTAGTTAAGTCCCAGGCCATTAAAAAAAATAATTATTTCTCAAGCTCTGCCTGCAATGTTCTCAAGCCCTGCCCCCAACTGACAAAATGGAGCTGCATCAAACTTTTTTCCTTAATGGACGGATTCAGAAATTTGACTTCCGTCCTCGTAAATCACAATAGGCAGTCTCAGTGTCCTCACAAATAACGTCTTGACCAATGCAAATTAAGGGGAACTATGACGTTCCCTGAATTCAGTTGAATTTCTGAAAAGGTCAATTGTTCTTTTTGTTACCACTGAAATATTAAAATTGAGAACAATTATTGACAACTTTTCCATCTAGGAACTAAGAGAAACAAAAAGGTTTTACCCTTGAAATTAAAAGATAATAAATTAATATTTATTTATTTATTTCATTGATATGCAATAAATATTAAAATAAATCTTACTAAAAACTTTAGTGTTTGTTCACATGTCTTAGTAATTAAGTTCAGATCGATGTATAAAACTTTAGCATAAATCTGAAATCCAAATTACATGTAGTGACAACAAAGGAACCATGAAATAGTAATGAAAAGTAAAGCAATTGCCCACCCATTTTACAATACAAATTCTTGAGAAACAGTTCATTTTGAATGGCCTTATTATAGGTATTTTAAATCATAACACAAATATGAATTATCATATTTTATGAAGATTGTTCAGGAGTGATGGTATTTTAGCAGTACATATTACATGTATTAATTACCTGTGTTATTTGCTACAATGTTAAAGCCATATTATGAAAATTAAACATTATGAGCAAACAGATAGATTGTCATATTGTAAAAAGATTTATTCAGATAATATTGTATTATAGCAATATATTTTCTAATGTTTTGTTTGTTACAGCATTTACTGCCACCTCACATTTGAAAACAACTCCCCAATTTTGATGACTCGACATTAATAAGCTTTTTACAAACTGTTTTTAAACAAAAATGTGCTTATGAAAGTTCTTCATTTTGGTAAAACAATTTTCTTCAAAGATAATTTTTTTTCTGTTGGTGAAAAAATTATTTTTTATTGGGAATTTTCTATATTATCAATGATCAGATAGTCTTCCTCAGCAACTAAATCAATAACAGCTGATTTATTATTTTTTTCAAGGAATTTTTTAAATGTCATCTTTTGGATTTATTACATCATTTGAAGTAAAAATTTGGCTGATTGTTTATAGACCCTGTTAGAAATATACTCCATGATTAGTCCCATCAACCTTAAATTGTATATTCACTTTTATCAATATCAGCTGTTATTTGAAAACTTTAAGCCAGTTTAGCCAGGTATTAAGACTGAAGTTAATTACTACAACAATAAATTGTATTTAGAAATATAAGAAAATTATATTACTATTGCATGTTGCATTGTTTTACTGGGTAAATAAAGTATTTACAATTAAAATAGTTGTAATTATTAAGCCCTGCCCATTCATTTTTTTTCAATCTTTCAAATAGTTGCCTATTATGTCAGCAAAAATGTATGCCAGTTGACTTAATTGATCGTCAATGATCAAAACTATTGTAGGCTAACTTTGATAGTAAAATTAACATGTTGTGGTCCACATATATACTGCATACCATTGAAGTTACCTTTTTCATACTGCATTGGTCATCTCATATTTCATAAAACAGATTTATACAATAACAAAGAAGGAGATAATATGTATTTATACAATGACATATCATAATCATGCTGCTGATAGGTGTATTCTACAAAAGTTTCATATTCAGTGATCCTTACAGTATTTTGCAGCAGTCATTGCACGCTTTTGATTGACACAAATAACTACAGCATCATCATATGAACTGCAATGTGTACTTAAATACATAATACTATATATATATATATATATATATATATATATAT
>MJUU01034851.1:0-12300 GCA_002080025.1 Modiolus philippinarum
CCCATAGGGTCCAATGTTAAAACAATGTTTCCCGCTGGCGTCCATCTTGGATATCGTGCAGACCTGAAAAACAACATTTTTGTAGGGGACCACCAAAGGACTATTGTGGCCAAGTTTGGTTCCAATTGGCTCAGCAGTTTCAGAGAAGACCTTTAAATATGTGTTCCCATAAGGTTCAATGTTAAAACAATTTTTCCCGCTGGCGGCCATCTTTGATATTGCGCGGACCTGAAAAACACCTTTTTTGTAAGGGACCATCTAAGGACTATTGTGGCCAAGTTTGGTTCAAATTGGCATTAGCCAGATGAGCTAAAAACCAAGTGATGACCCTAAAAGATGTCTCGCCTATCCCTGCTGGCCTCCAAATTGATGTGAAATCCAAGTGAACTAATCAGAAAAGTGAACATGCTCACTGGACTGTGAAATTGAGGTCAAGGACAAAAGTCACCTGCCAGACTGACATATACTACCCAAGACAAACCTACATACCAAATATTATCAACCTACCACTTCTAGTTATTGAGAAATTGACTTAAGCAGAAAAACTTAACATGGCTTCTAGACCGTGAAATTGAGGTCAAGGACAAGTCTTCTGCCAGACTGACATGTACTACAAAAGACCAACCTACATACCAAATATTATCAACCTACCACTTTTAGTTATTGAGAAATGGACTTAAGCAGAAAAACTTAACATAGCCACTAGACCGTGAAATTGAGGTCAAGGACAAAAGTCACCTGCCAGACTGACATGTACTACCCAAGACCAACCTACATACCAAATATTATCAACCTACCACTTCTAGTTATTGAGAAATGGACTTAAGCAGAAAAACTTAATGTGGCCACTAGACCACATTGGGCACCATCTAAATCGACTTAGTAAAAGGACTATTTATTTTTCATTTATTATGTCTAATTTTAGTTATTGCCCTCTGACATGGTATTTCTGTTCTGAAAGCAAAACCGCCAAAATTGAAAAACTGCAGGAAAGAGCCTTACGCTTTATTTACAATGATAAAGAAAATTCATACGAGTATTTATTATCAAAATCTCTTTTACCGTCCCTTAAAATAAGACGTCTCAGGTCAATAGCTCTGGAAACTTTTAAAATCATAAATGGTAATAGCCCTATTTTTATACAAGATCTGATAAATTTGAAGGATAATTCTCTTTATAACTTTAGGTCGAAGAACAATGCAGAAATACCAAGGGTAAAAACCGCAAGGTACGGTCTAAAATCTTTTAGGTATACAGCCACTAAGATCTGGAATAGTCTCCCTAATGAACTAAGAGTGCAGACAAACCTGAATCAGTTCAAGACCCTTATTAACACATTGACAGGATCATCCTGTTCATGTGTTAGTTGCAGATACTAGGGACTGTATGCCTATAATCTTTTATATTTGTATCACTCTCATTTTTAGTTTAGTTATTTTTTGTTCTCTTCCATCCATATGTGTTTTTGTTTGATCCTTTATTTAGCATAGCACAAATTTTAGTGTTCTTAGTACCATGCTTATCTGCTTTATATGTTTTATGTTTTAGTGCTTAATTTGCCATTTTTTTTATGTTGCTCTTAATTACATGCTTAATGCTATTTCTTATGCTTGTGATCCATATGTTTTATGCTTTGTGCTATTGCTTATGTTTTATGCATGATTACTCATATATATTTTATGTCTGTATGCATGATTGTATGTGTTTTATGTTTATGTTGTGTATTATATATAAAAGCTCTACAGAGCTTATGTTTATTGTTAATTGTAATCCGACGTTAAATAAAAATTACTAACTTACTTACTTACTAGACCGTGAAATTGAGGTCAAAGACAACCTACCAGACTGACATGTACTACCCAAGACAAACCTACCATCTAGTTATTGAGAAATGGACTTAAGCAGAAAAACTTAACGTGGCCACTAGACTGTGAAATTGAGGTCAAGGACAAAAGTCACCTGCCAGACCAGGCCTTCGCAATTCCCATTTCCCATTACCCAGGGAAAGTGAAAAACTTGTCCGGGAAAGTAAATCTATTGGTATACTTTCCCGCCAGGTAAGTAGTTTGGTTTATGGGTATTTAGATATACTGGAAATGATTAATCTGGTTCCCCCTTGTTTCTTATTTTTATGCTAGGTTGATAGATGCTTAAAGAAGAAAGGGTACCAGATTATTGTATCAGTGTTCTTGGCTTCCTTTACATACACTGTATTTGACATTAAAAGAACATAAAGAATGTGCACAGACATAAGCTAAACCCAAAAACAGATTGGGATCATGTTTACCATTAAGATAATTGAAACTGGCAATTTCAAAACAAAAGAATAAGTGAAATGTTGGGGTAAAAAACAAACAGATAGTACACAAACAAAAGGGACATACATGTTGAATAACTAAGGTGGCTTGATATGAAAAAGAAAGGAAATGGGGTAAATGTCAAGGAGACAACATCCAATATCCAGGTTAAAACGACCAAAAACAAAGCATCTAGGGGTCACCATACGAATGATGAATACTTGTCAAAAAAAAGCACAGTCTATTTAAACTCTGTTTAGTAAAATGAATAGTAAGAAATTGTATTCTCTGACCTGAAAGTTTCAGTTTAATCATTCTGGCACTAAACATACATAAGTAGCAGTAGCTTGTCAATGATCTGAGGAGGCAGTTACTGAAAGGCACATTAAAAGATAGGACATTGGCTATTAACCTGTTCAGTGTTTTGACACATTTCAGCATAAAATTTTTATTGCCATAAAAATATCATTACTATCTGAAAAAAATGCGGGAAACCAAACCATTTTGTGGGTAAGTGAAATTTGAAATAAACTTACCCGTGGGTAAGTGGGATTTGAAAAAAATTATGAAGCCTTGCAGACTGACATGTACTACCCAAGACCAACCTACATACCAAATATTATCAACCTACCACTTCTAGTTATTGAGAAATGGACTTAAGCAGAAAAACTTAACGTGGCCACTAGACCGTGAAATTGAGGTCAAGGTCACATGACGTTATGTCCGTCAGGTAGCACTCAATTAGTACTACCACTGGACCAAATATGATGTTCTTACATCAAAGGGTTTTCAAAATATCCTGTATTTAGTAAAAGTTAACGCCGTCGCCGTCGTCATACTTTGCATGCCTATGTCTCGCTCTCCGCAACTTTCGTCGCGGGCGAGACAAAACTGAAAAAAAAAAATAATAATCCCTACAAAGATCTTGCATCTTAAATTCAGCAGAGTTTAGAAAATCAAAAATAATGAATACTGTATATTGCTTTATATTGAGGTTGCGAAATTTTCACAGTTTTCAGTTTTGGATTCATTGAGAGGTTTTATATTTGCAGACTTTAAGTTTTTTAAGAGTCATTATGTTCATATGTACGTTTATGGTGAATATTTGTGGGTATAAATTTTCGTGCTGATCTTGTTGGACTTGAATAGCGCAAAAAATCAATACCCTGTGAAATATAACAATCAAACAGTATAACTTATCAATACAGGCTTTCCGAAAGTTGAAAAATTCTGCCGGTCATTTGGTCCGACAAGCAAGAAAAATTTCCGGACCGAAAGTGAACTTGCCGGACCATTATGACGAGAATCCGGAAAAAAATAGTGTTTTTTCCGTTCCGGTTCCGATGTACAAAATCGGAAGTCAGCCATTTGCAATTTCGTAGTCAAAATTGGATAAAGCTTGTATTCTAAAGCAAAAAATTAATAAAGAAAGCAAGCAATGTTATAGTTTAAAGACCGCTTGAAACATTTTCTATTGACATGCAGATAAACAGAGGCAACAACATATGGACAGATGAAATCTCTTGCCGGTCCTCTGGTCCGACACGGATAATAATTCGCCGGTCCAGACTCAAAAATGCTGGTCAGGACTGACGGACCGGCACATTTCGGAAAGCCTGTCAATATCAATGAAAATGCCACTCATGCTGAATGACATAATTGATTAAACTTGTGGAACAAGAATAGAAGTCCTTGGTCCCCTGCCAGTCAAGCAATATACTAGTATACTGTATATGACATTGCAATATTTTCAAACATTTACGGCTGTTCCAGAATTAAATGTGTTGGGAAGGTATTAGTGGTATTAACATTTGGCATAAATTTCATGAAAATCTGTCAAAATTTGTAGCCATGAGAGCACTTACAAGGTCTATTTTTTGGATGAAAAGGAGTTATCATTTTGGTCAAAGTCCAATAACTCCGTCAAACTTGATCAAGGTATTAGTGGTATTATTAGTAGGTTGCCCAAGCGAGGATTTTTTCGAATTTGGGTTAACGGAATCACACACACCTGCATTATACATTTTTGGAAAGAAGAGACCATGGCGCATCGAAATGACAATGTCGTACAGATCAAATTTGGTCACATTTTATTTAAAATGGGGTTAAAGGTCATTTCCTAAAATCAAGAAAAATCTCACGGAACTAAACATTGGCTTCATTTTACCAACAAACCCCTCACGAAATTTTCAAAAAATAATATTAATTTTATCCAGACAGTTCGTTGATTTATTTTTTATAATGATTTGTCATGTATCTTCATTAAACAAGTTTTACGGTTACCATTTGTTTTTGAGATGTGCAATTTTCAATTTTTGCACCTGAAATATATAAAGGACGCTTTCAATTATTATGAATAATATTTTCTAAGTTTTTGTTAAACCATTGTTTAAAGGAAACCTTGAATTAAATTTTTAAGCCTTATCTTTCAAAATTGACTAAAACCTGGACAAAATGAATCGATTTTTGTTTTTGGTATTACTTTAAGTAAATTTCCATGAAAAATACGCACTACCATAAAACCTAATAAAACCAATAAAACTTGACCAAAACCCTGTTATATCATCTACGTGGATAACGAAATTTCAATTTAAATGTAAAAACATTAGTAAATACATGAAAATTCAAAATTCGACCTATTTAAAAATCTCCAACAGGTCAAGATAATTTGACAAGACTTGGTCTATCATGTTATTCTACCTTCATATAGATTAGAGTTGTCGCGCTTCGTATGTTTCCAGATTTATCAAGCTATAAAAATTCCAGATTCACATAAAATTTTAGGATTTTTACGCAAATTTAACGCTTTTATATGTTGATTTCTCTGTAATGGCAGACATGACACCCATGATTTTTGGCACATATGTACAGATGATAGTCGTGTTTCCGTTTAAATTCGAATTTTTCTAAAATTCAGGTAAGTAATTTCGTATTCAACAAAAATGTCTTAAATTCATGACCTTTTTATTCCATTTTAAAACCGACAAACTTTAAAATCCAAGGGATAATAAGTTACATTCTAGCTAGTAAAACAAAATTTTAGGTCTGGACTTTTACAAAAACAGCTTTTTATCAGGATATCGGAGACTCTTACTTATTTCTATAAATTTAAAGATACCATATCTAAGAATTTGCTATAGGGTACCCCTTCAAAATAAGAAATTACAGAAATCGTGACCACAGAAACTTTCTACGACAATGAAAAATATAAAATTTAATAATAATTCCAACCTATAAGACAAAAATTAGTCGTGTGTTATTCTGTTAACCCAAACTCGCAAACTAAATGTCTTTTTGGACATTGGGCACCCTACTATATCATTTGGTATAGATTTCATGGAAATCCTTCAAAATTTGTAGGCATGAGAGTGCTTACTAGGTCAATTTTTGGCTAAAACGGTGTCGTTATTTCGGTCAAAGTCCCATAACTCCGTCTAAGTATCGACAGAGACTGATTTCCTAATTTGACCAAGGTATTAGTAGTATAAACATTTTGTATAAATTCCATGAAAATCTGTCAAAATTTGTACTCATGAGAGCGCTTACAAGGTCAATTTTTGGCTAAAACAGTCATTATTTTGATCAAAGTCCTGTAACTCCGTCAAAAAGTATCGACCTGGACTGATTTTTCGTAGTGGTATTAACATTTGGTATAAATTTCATGAAAATCTGTAAAAATTTGTATCCATGAGAGTGCTTACAAGGTCAATTTGAGATAAAACGGAGTTATTATTTTGGTCAAAGTCCCATAACTTCGTCAAAAAGTATCGACCGAGGCTGATTTTTGGAACTTGACTAAGGTATTAGGGGTTTTAACATTTGGTACAGATTTCATGGGAATCTGTCAAAATTTATAGGCATAAGAGTGCTTACAAGGTCAATATTTGGCTAAAATGGTGTCGTTATTTTGGTCAAAGTCCCATAGCTCCGTCAAAAAGTATCTACTGAGGCTGATTTTCAACCTTGACCAAGGTATTTGTGGTATAAACATTTGGTATAAATTTCATGAAAATCTTTCAAAATTTGTAGGCATGAGAGTGTTTACAAGAAAGTGTGACGGATGGATGCACGGACGCACGGACAAATGGACGCCTGGTATTGTCTCTGGGGGACAACTAAACCAATACAATGTATACTAACTGTAAGTTATTATCCAGGAAAAAAAGATCAAAAGACCATCAGACAAAAAAATAAGAGTAAAACTAAGTGGTCCATTCATCCCAACTATGAGCTGGAACAATTTATAAACAAATGAAATCTGAATTCCTGCATCATTATAAATTATTGTAACCATGTGAAAGAAACACTTACGTTGTAAATATCAATATAAGAAGCTCTGATCAAATATTTTTGATTTTTGGACTGAGCAACATGTTGGAATATATGTTCAAAGGCTCTTTGCATCACCCCACTGAGTTCTGGGTCATCCTTAACACCTGCAAAAATTCCATCAGCTCAAATTAAAATATTTACAAATAGAAAAGAAAATGCTTGAAATGATCCACAGAGTATTTAATGCACATAAATAATATTGATGATTAAATCAAATACTTTTGAAACAGTAATATTATACAATTATGGTCTTTTGTAGAGGTCGATATGAGTTTTAATAGACCTAAAAATTTATATTGACTGATGCCGGAGGCGGAGGTTAATATATGAATTTGTAGGTCTATTAAAACTCATATCGACCGATACAAAAGATCCATAATTGTTTTATTACATAATTATCAGCTTACTTGGTAATAGTAAGATTTTTCAACAATTTTCTTTCAGGATAACATATAGTACAAGACGGTAGTTGTACACTTGTATTTACTTTTCAATGTGCTTTCCAATCACTTCATACAAAGATGAATGCATCAGGCAGCTATCAGTTCATTATTTTATGTTCATGACATAATTTTTTCATTGATCTTATATAACGTAATAAAAATCTCTTGATTCTGCAACATATGTACACGTCTTTTTTCAAAGTTTAGATTTTTTTGTGACATATTATCATGAGAATTTGAAATTGCATCCTTAAGGTCTTTTAAGGAAATAATAAATGAACATCACCTGCCTTGTGTTACTACGACTCAGTCTGATTCCCAGGTCTAGAAATTGAGATGAAACTTGCAGAACTGCTAAAACGCATACCCTGATTGTGTATCGCATTATCTTAATTTTGATCACCTTCCGGGTATTTGTAAATAGCTGTCTACTTGTTGCAAAATGATTCTAATGTGAACTAAGAACAACAAACGTCTGCTTCTAGCCCAACACCATTTTGTCAATTGTTATGTTGGGCTTCCAGAAAATATACTTATAAATAAATAAAGCCTTTCTGATTGGCCGAAAGTCTCGTGACTATGTGTAAATCTGTTTTTTATTGGCTATTTAAATAGATTCTCAAAATAGATTTCGCGAGTCAATATCATTTTTAAGCAGACCTGAGAAATGAAAGTGAAAGTGGAAGCGAGTCAATTCGATTTTTTATTGAATATCATGTGACAGGTTTTCATCCAATAGATTAACACTATTATAATCATCATGTAATATTTTCAATTACTGTGAAAGTATAATAGCATCAATGAATTGTCCCTAACTGGCCACAACAGATATGAAATTTATTTAAAGTTTAGCTAAAGCTCAATGCACTGGAAGAAATGTGACCTTATACTGACATTCTTCTAAAATGAAGTTCCAAAAGAAACATGGAAAACTGAATTTTAATATTCAATTTCAAGGAAATTAAGCAACCCAACAGTCATTAACTCAGAACAAAATTTGAACCTTAACTGTTACTTTTCTGTAGCTGTATGCAAAATATCAAGTCAATGTCCTAAACCACATTGAAAACGGTATGGACAACTATAACATTAAACAAAACAAACAAGTTTAATGCCATTATCTCATCCAAAGGTCAATGGACCACAGTGAAATTTAAAATTAATTTGTACCTTATACCTAGTTACATTTGAATTCAAAATATCATGTCCAGATCTATAATGATTCTGAAAACACTACACAATAGTGAAATTAAACAAATTACACAAGTGCAAGAGCATTAATGCAGCCAAAAGTCAATGGACTGCAACAAAACTTCAAAAATTAAACTAGAAAAATGTGAATATCATACCCCCCCCCCAATTGAAATCAAGCAAAAAAAAAAAATTAATCTAATCAAATTTTCAAATAGCTGGTGCACAACAGCAATATGTACTTAACATTCTGTGACAGCTTCAGAGAATTTCATCATGTGATCTAGGAGCTGACTTCAACAAAGTAGGTACCCTATGGCGGACGGACGAACGAACGAACGAATGAAAGAACGGACGGACAGACACCATGATCACTATATACCACCCTCTAAAGCAGTCGGGGGGTGGGGGTGGGGGAGGGGGTATAAATAGTGAAAAAGTCAGAACATGCAATTAACTGATGGACTGAGAGACAGATAGACAGATGGAACATAAATCCATATACCGGGAAATCATCTACATTTCATTAAGCAGAAGGCTATAATAACAAACCCATTCAAAAATTTAGCACATAATACATAATGTGTAAATATATAACATTTGGTTGCTTTAAATTATACATTGTACTTATGCTTTCGAACAGAAAGTAGAAGATAAACTGCATGTACACTACATGTAGTCATACTTTGTGCAGACCTCTATGCAGTTCCCCTCTCAAGTGAAATCTTGTAAAAAAGATGCCAACTGAAATAAGTTGCAATGTTCTAAAGGTTATTCCAGGACTGAACTGATTTTTTATTTTAAACTCACTCTAGAAAGCTATTTACATTATACATGCATTTCAAAATAGTCTACAATCCAGTTTGTTTTGTTACCTACATGATCTTATACCTAACATTCTTACCCTGCATAGTGTGTGTTTTTCCCATGGTTGTTTGTCCATATGCAAATATTGTTACATTATAACCTTCAATGGCAGACTCCACAAAATCATGGAATGTTTCATCATACAACTCTCTCTGTTTTGAACTGAAAGAATGTGTCAGATAAAATATGTAAGGTACCAGCATGGCCATCATTTATATTCTGCATTAAGTGTTTCAAATATAACCAAAATCATGTTTACAGAGTTTTGAGGACAAATGTCAGCATGTACATAGAAGTAACAAACAGTAACACATAAGAAATATTTTTGTCATGCAAAAGGCTCTCAACAGCCTGTATCATTCACCTGAACCATGACTAACAGAAACCCAATGAACCTCTACGTTAACAGGTCTCCTTTCCAATTATGTAAGGCCATAATAAACAAGATGTGTTTGTGAAACACTATGCCCCCAAAGCAGCCATGTCTTCAATACAAAATTAATGCTAAAATTGCCATTTTAGATTTTGACCTTTTGACCTCTGCGACCTTGACCTTTCACCTGACCTAAATGAAATTTGCATAATGGTGTTCGGCTTTATATGATCATTACACAGGCCAAATATGAAGGTCCTATCACACCTGGTTGAAAAGATATTGCCAATGTTAAAGTTTTCAAATTTTCACTCAGTGACCTTGACCTTTGACCTGACCCAAATGTTTTAGTGGATTTGTACTAAGCTCCATTAGATCTATTCACATATAGAATATGAAGCCTCTAGCAATTGTAATTAATGAGCTACAGGAACATCTAGATTTTGACCTTTTAACCTCTGTGACCTTGACCATTGGTCTGACCTAAGTGAAATTTGCATAATGCTGCTTAGTTTCATACAACCAATATATACAGGCCAAATATGAAGGTCCTATCACAACTGGTTGAAAAAATATAGGCAATGTTAAAGTTTTCAAATTTGCACTCATTGACCTTGACCTTTGACATGACTTAAATTTTTTTGGTAGATTTGTACTAAGCTTCATTAGATCTATTCATATATGGAATATCAAGCCTTTAGCAATTGAAATTAATGAGCTATAGCAAAATCTAGATTTTGACCTTTTGACATCTGTGACCTTGACCTTTGACCTGACCTCAGTGAAATTTGCATAATGCTGTTCAGTTGCATATGATCTTTATACAGGAATATGAAGGTCCTATCACATCTGGTTGAAAAGATATACCGTAGTCAATGTTAAAGTTTTTGTTAAAGTTTTAAAATTTGCCCTCGGTGACCTTGACCTTTGACCTGACCAAATTTTTTTTGGTGGATTTATATTAAGCTTTGTTAGATCTATTCACATAAAGAATATTAAGTCTCTAGCAATTTTAATTAACAAGCTATACCAAAATCTAGATTTTGACCTTTTGACATCTGTGACCTTGACTTTTGACCTGACCTTAGTGAAATTTGGATAATGGTGTTCAGCTTAACATGATCAATACACATACCAAATATGAAATTCCTATCACATCTGGTTTAAAAGTTATAAGCCAGGTTAAAGTTGTGGACAGACAGACATACAGACAGGGTAAAAACAATATGCCCCGATCTAAAGATCCGGGGGCATAAAAATCTCCTAGATTCTCATCCCCACCGCCCTGATTTTTTTCAACTGCCTTTGATTTTTGGCCAAATTTGGTAAATTTCTTTTAAAATGACAGCATTTTTCACAAAATTTGATAAAGTACAAAAATATGTATATTAAATAAAATTCAATTTCGAGAAAATTTAATAACATTTAAAACATAATAGACATTTATGTTATAGGTTCAAATACCTGCTGGTTGACCTGCCTAACACCCTTTTTTGAAGTGGATCATCTAAAGACCACTGTCAGCAGACTTGGTTCTATTTTAATGGTATCTTCAGAGGAAAATAAAGGGCTACGCAGAGCGCAGCATGATACGACCGCAGCATGTCGTCCACTGAAATTTGAACAAATGTAATTTAAAGTGAATGTGGACACAGTAAAAGGATTGACACAGTAATTAGATGGACACAATAAAGAGCTTAACACAGAAATTAGGTTGACACAAACTATGGAAAATAAAATTCCACTTTTTGATCCCTGATAGCTCTGGAACCATATGAGCTATGCAAAATCTGTTGGCTCACACCTGAAAGCCTACTTCAGGAGGAATCCAATGAAAAAATTCCATTGAAATTTGAAGACAAATAAAATTTTTAAGTTATTTGTATATTTGCAATTTTGACCCCATTTGGCCCCTTATACCTTATAGAAAAGAAAGGTGCTATCAAAAATCTGATGGTTCAGCACCATGTTAATTTTTCATAAGGAATCCATTGCAAAAAACTACATCAAAATTGGACTAAAAACAAGAGGCTCTCAAGAGCCTGTATTGCTCACCTGGCCCTTGATTAACACAGACATTTTACGTAAAAGAGCCCTTATATATAATTAAACTATAAATCCAATATCCCTAATTGGTTAAAGGGGAGAAGACCTCTGTTAGTTTAACATTGGACCCCATGGGAAACACTAAGTTCCCCGCTGGCTGCCATGTTGGATATCGTGCTGACCTGAAAAATACCTTTATGCAAGGGACCACTCAATGACTATTGCGGCCAAGTTTTGTTCCAATTGGCTCAGTACATTCAGAGGAGAAGATCTTTGAATGTGTTTTCCCATAGGCTCCAATGTTAAAACTATGTTTCCTGCTGGCGGCCATCTTGGAATTCGCGCAGACCTTAAAAACACTTTTTTTGTAAGGGATTACCTAAGGACTATTGTGGCCAAGTTTGGTTCCAATTTGCCCAGTAGTTACAGAGGAGAAGATCTTTGAATGTGTTTTCCCATAGGGTCCAATGTTAAAACTAGTCCCCCGCTGGCAGCCATGTTGAATGTAGTGCAATCCTGAAAAACACCTTTTTTGTAAGGGACCAACCAAAAACTATTGTGGCCAAGTTTGGTACCAATTGGCTCAGTAGTTTCAGGGAAGAAGATCTTTGAAAATGTTTTCCTATAGGGTCCAATGATAAAACTATATTTCCCGCTGGCCGCCATCTTGGAAATCATGCGGACCTAAAAAACACCTTTTTTGTAAGGGACCACCCAAGGACTATTGTGGCCAAGTTTGGTTCCAATTGGC
>MJUU01034853.1:19739-31645 GCA_002080025.1 Modiolus philippinarum
AAGATTCCCCGTGAGAGAGATGTATGCTCTTTATACATTTCAGTTATGGTGTACTTGTTCTTGAGAGAATCTCTCATATGGATATGCTATCACACTTTCATGTTTTGGCCTTTTTATTTTTTGTAATCTGAAATTGTAATTCTGACCACCTGTTTATCGTGCCCACATCTCATAATTTTATTTTGCCAAGTTTTCTTACAATTGACTCGATGAGTGCCCTGTGGTTGTTTAAATGTTGTGATCGTCTTCTGTCGTCTTTTTGTCAGGCAGTGGATGACAGTGATTGTAAGAACACTTCGCCAGTTAACTTTAAGTTTGTTGACGATCCCGCATCCATGGATCATTAGGATAAAAAAGCATGGATGTAGCGTTGATCGACAATTAGCTATGAGTTCCGCTCAAACCGGTGCTAGGGGCCGTCTTGAACTTGCTATGAGGTATGAGTAAAGCTCCTTGTTGAAGGCCTCATGGCGACTTCAAGATGAAGAACAACAATAAAAGCGTTGTTCCATTGCTTATTTGCCATGTATTTGTAGAGACTTTGTCTCATTTGCATTTACTTCATATCCCTTCATTGATAATTCTAAAAAAATTCTTCGAATTGGGTAAATTTCCTGAATCTTTCAATTTATTTTGGGGAATTCTACGTAGATAGTATGCTTTGAGAAAACGTTTCTTTGATTCTAATCTTTGTTAATTTCCTGAAACTCTCAAAATGGACTTCCAAATATTTTGGTTTGATCTGCACTGATGAGACATAAGTTGTCGCAATGCGCATATGCAGAAATTAGATTAACAGTAACTTCGGTATTTTGTTATTGTTACGAGCAAGTCTTTGGATTGCTAATAAGCAACCATACTTTTGTAATATATTTCAGTGAAAACACACTACAATTGGACTGCAAAAATTTTTCCAATTTTTTGTATTTTTTCTTGAAACTATGAAAAGAATATTTTTATGAATCTCTGAAAGACCATTTTTATCTGCCTTTACGGCTTCTACAATGCGATTCCAAGTTTGGTAAATTTCCTGAAAGTCTCAAAGACCACTTTTTTGGGGGGAAATTCTACTTAGTTACCACACTTTTAGAATTTGTTTCAATTAGGACAAACATTTTCAGCAATTGGATTTTGAAAGTATTTGATTCCAATTTTGGTAAATTTCATGCAAGTCTCAAATACCACTTATTTTTTGGAATTCTACCTAGCAACCATACTGAAATACATGTAATTTGTTTAGTTTAGGACAAATGGATTTCAAAAATATTGGATTCCAATCTTGGTATATTTCCTGAAAGTCTCAAAAAACACTTATTTTTGGAATTGTACCAAGCAATTATACTTAAATAGTTTCTTTAATTAAGGGTGAACATTTTCAAAAATATTTGATTCCAATCATGGTAAAATTCCTGAAAGTCTCAAAAACCAATGATTTTGGGGAATTCTACCATACTAAAATAATTTGTTTAGTTTAGGACAAATATTTTAATGAAATGGATTTAAAAAATATTTGATTCCAATCTTGGTAAATTTGCTGAAAGTCTCAAAGACCAATTATTTTTTGCGAATTCTATCATACTAAAATAATTTGTTTAGTTTATGACAAACATTTTAATAAAATGGATTTCAAAAAATATTTGATTCCAATCTTGTAAGTCTCAAAGACCACTAATTTTTTAGAATTCTGCCTGACAACCATATATCCTTGAATTCTTTTCGTAAAATAATGACATTCAATAGTTTGATTTCAAAAATATTGAGAAAAATTATGCTCAGGGGGTAAAACAACTATTTTCTGTGTCAAACAGGGAGTGGGGGGATAGTTGTCGTTTCCGACAACCTCTAGTTAATAATGATGGTGATTGTATCAGTTGAATCACAACAATACATTCAGTAGACATCAACCCGATATCAGAATTAGACCAGGTACCGAGACACAATGAGTGCCTCCTTTTTAGCTCACCTTGCTATGCCAGGGTGAGCTTTTGCCATCACTTGGCGTCCGTCATCAGTCCGTTCGTCCGTCGTCCGTCCGTCCGTCTGTCGTAAACTTTTCATTCAAAGATCTTCTCCTCTGAAACCACTCGGCCGATTGGAACCAAAGTTGTATTTGTTTGTGGACACGGATATAATAACATATACACAAAACCATTAATTTGCCAGGAATAAGTGATTTCTTACAATATCTACGAAACATACTGCTGAGATCACCAACAAGGCTCTGTATGGTTATTGTCTGCATGCAACTTATGTTTATATCTTTACTCACGTAGACATGTTGAAGTCAAAACTTCAAGAAACTCATTCAAAATTTATAATGATAATCAAACGGATGATGTCTTGTATAATTACGTACACATGTGCTACGTTGAGAAAAAACACAGAGCACAGATCAAAAAGCGTTCATGACGTTAGACGTTGTTGTAGTGCATATAGTGAAAGATTTTATAAGGTTCGCAATAAAACTTTTGAATATTTATGACAGTTGTTCTTACATTCACATGCCATTTTTCAAGAAAGAAATTATTGCTTTGCATATATTAAAAATTGTACGTTAATTTTTACTTCATAGAGTTGCTGATGTGAATTAAATTGTTATTGGTCCTTTCATCGCATTTCTGCATAAAGGAACAATTGTTCAATCTTGCATTATTCGTCATTTTATTTGTTATTAAGCTCCAACATCTTCAATGAAGTATAATAATTACATAATATGCTTTCTTCATTGAAACAAACGAGAAATTAGTTGACGCACGTTTGACGTTGGTAATACATCATTAGTCTGTTATTACGTAACTAATGTTCCAAACCACGTGGTCCGTTCTAAATCGCTTCTCTTTAATTCTTTTGTTCTTCATATTTCTTCGAAATTTGATGTGACCCAAAATGTACACAAACTTATTACGGGGTAAAATTACCTTTAGGTCTACATCAGGGTCTTGATGGTGTAATTTTGATTCCAGTATTCTTATTTCACCAAATCTTCATGAACTAATGATTTCTCAGTTTAAGGTTTGAAAATTAATAGAACGTGGTGACAGAACTTAAACAAAGCATCTTCCCAATTCAAGTGTTTGAGGTCCATGATCTTCCCCACAAACCCTTGACAGATTTGGCTTACATTTCCTGGTTTGCTGCTATGCACAAGAAGCAACTAAATGAGCCATTGAAAGTTGGACAGACGTCATTTATATTTCCTTAACTACTTCTCTTAAGCATGCAACGAGACAAATAAATATAAATCCGTCTAAGTCAATTTTGATTGATTTTATTGGCTCGTCAGTTTGCTTCTGGTGTAAACAAGCAGCCCAGAAAATGGAGGCCAAATCTCAAGGTTTGTGGGAATGACATGCAAGGACCTCAAAAACTTAACTTGGGAAGATGCAAACAAAGATAAAGAAAGGAAACGAAAAAGTAAATTCAAACATGAACGAAAACATTAATGTATCAAATGTGTGAAGTAATGAGAACTTGCAAATGCATTGAGGTGTATTAAATTGTTTATTTAAACATTATCATAGATTTTCAACTATTATCATATCATGATGCAAATAAAGTATCCTTGGTTACCAATTTAAATCATAGACCACAGAATACACAAAAGAAGCTGCCATATTTTCAAAAAAAATGTGAAAGATTAAATTGAATATAAATAAAAGTTAATGAAAATCAGGTTTTAATTTATTAATTGTAGCATAGTACAAGCAAGCGTACCATACCGATATGAAAGTTTCATGATCAATTTAACAAATATAATAATCAGTGTAAATGGTAAAACCAAGCAATGGAACAACTCCTTTATTGTTGTTCTTCATCTTGAAGTCACAATAAGTACTTCAACAATGAGCTTTGCTCATACCTCACAGTAAGTTTAAGACGGCTCCAACGGCACCGGAGTTCATTGCTTAATGCAAAACAACGCTACATCCATGCTCCATTTTTAATCAAGGATGCGTGATCGTCAACAAACATTAATTAAAATGGCGAAGTATTCTACAATTTCTGTCATCTGTTGCCACAATCTATGTCATCTGTTGCCCGACAAGCACTAGTGTCTTAAGCTAGTAGACAATTACAACATATAGTCAAATACCGGCTACTCATTAAGTCTATTGTAAGAAAACTTGGCATTATAAATTGGTGAGATGTTTTCATTATTAACAGGTTGTCTTAATAATACTGTGAATCGGGAAAATTTCGCGGCAGTTTAATTTTCGCGATTTTGGCGTTTGGGATGGAAGCGCGGAAATAAAACGGCGCAAATATGCCTGTATATTATTGAAGTCAATGGTCAACAATTTGGCAGCGCGAATTCAAAACTGCGCGATCTTCAATTCTGTCATTTTGCCGTGAAATTAAGATGGCGCGAAAAATTCCCGGTTTACAGTATTTGAAAATTCACACAAAAAAAATAAAATACCTAAATTTTAAAGTATGGTACTATATATCCATATTAGAAATTTTCTCAAGCAATTACATTATAACTGAAAAATACATATAGCATACATCTCTCACACTGGGAATCTTTTGACGGGCTTCACTCTAACAGAGGGATAAACTCCACTCTTAGATAAACAGTAAAAGGATAAGGAGAAAATACATATAAGACAAAGTCTCTACAAATACCTAGAAGAACCAAGCAATGAAACAATGCTTTTATTGTTGGTCTTTATCTAGAATTTAGCATTAGGCCTTCAATAACCCTAAAGAAATAGCATGAGCTCCTTCGGGATTTGGACAGAAAGCAACGACTATAGAGGATTAGAATCATCAGCATTTAACGCCTATCACCTGAAAAATTGTATGTCAAAAAAAATCGTAGCGAGAAACAATAAAAGATTAAACGGACCAATGCTAGATCCTGTCCGTTGTAAATTACATGTACACATTATACTCACCCGACTGATGAGGGCAGAAACGAAATAGTTTCTCAACAGAGACAGTCAGGGTATAAATGACTCATTACATTATCATACAAGTAAGATATAGTTATACATTTCCTTTTCGAAGAACCATTTGTACTATTGGAATCATTGCCCCTTATCTATTCACTGTAGAGTAACATTTCAACATGGCCTCACGGTGGCTCTGGAGTAAGAAATAGCTCGATGTATACTTTTCATCAGTGTTGTGTACTCCAGATCAATTATATATCATATAAATCAACAAAAATTAAGAGATATATTTTTAATAATGATTTGAAGCGATTTATTCATGTTATATAGTTCCCTGATTCTTATGAACAGCTGCTCTGATAAAAGTGTAAGACACTGAAAAAGTCATATTTAGAAATGTTTATTGTTTAAAAAAACAGGCTTTCAAGCTACTTTTTGCAAAAATAACGGCCTTTTTTAGGGCTAACTTTTCAAAAAATTTTAAACAAAAATAAGGGATAAAATGTACTATTTTTTAACGATTTAAGACTGCAAAATTAGGTTTCCTCACCATTTGTGCACAGAACAGTAATACAAAAGTTAATTACCAATTCAGAAGACCATTTGGATGATTACCAGCATTGTTCCACAGCTTGCCAATACAAACTAAAAAAACAACAAAAAATATTTATTGCATAAAAAGTCTACAACATGCACAAATTCATTTTTGGTAAACATAATAAATTGTTTATATATAAGACATAGCTATACAAAATGCATTATACACACAGATAAATTTGATGCATATTTGTACAAGACAAATTCAGTAATGTATTTTAATAATGTCAAGTAAAATGTAGATTACTTGAAAAAATCAAGGATTATAAAGTTCCATATAACATATTTTTGATGTATTTCATGACAATGACTAGTACTAAAAGTTAAAACTTTTATATGATGGGTAGTAATTTGACAATGTTTTCTTTCAAGATGGATAGATGTAATAGTGTTTTAAATGCATAAAACATATACCATTTGCTTTAATATTACCAAAGATATATTATTGTAGAAGACCATTACTATATGACAAGGGTTGATTTAAAAATCAGTGATGAGAACATGTAAGTCTTAATCTCCTGAAGACTTGAGACTTGTGTATCAACATATCAACAATATGTCAATCATCAAAATAATAAGTGTCACAAAAGTTCTACTCTTTGTTAACATTAACAGAAAGTTTTTTGAATATTCATCCATTACTTTTCTTCTCTTCAAACTTATCTTTTCTCTTTCCTTCATATACCTTTTTAGTTTTTCGTCTATCTTGCATTCTTTTTTGTGCAGCTTCAATCATGGCCTGGGCTACACAAGCATCTTCAAAATTTCTTCTTAATGGCCTTCTTTCAACAGTTTTTCCAGCTGTTTTTATCTTTTCAGAGAACTCTTCTTCTGCTTTTATTGATTATTTTTCTTGATCCTCCAACTTTCTCTTTCTGTCTTTCAAATTCTGTTTGGCTTCCTCTAATTGTTTTCTTTGTTCTGTTGCCTTTTCTGTTTGTTCTCTTTCCCTCTCTCTTTGTCTTTGTGTTCTTTCTTTGGCTTCTTTCTCTTCTCTTAGTCTTTCAATATACGCATGTTTAGCTGCCTCTTTCATCTCTGTGCTAACTGGCATTAAATAAACCTTCCCCTGATTATTAAGGAGCTTTCTGACAGTAGAGATCTTTCAGAAGAAGCAGTTCTTTTATTTTCTGATAAACTTCTCTCTACTTCAGCATTACCATGTGCCAGGCAGAGAGCAGATCTAATAAGCTTTGTCAGTAATTTAAATTGTAAGTTTCCAGTGCTTGTTTTCACTTGAAGAACCTTTTTCCAAAAATAGTCATTTCTGTGATTAACTATCTGGCCTTCACCATCAGTTTCTTTTTCAATTCAGTCTTTAGGTATGTCCATTGCCATATAAATCTTCCATTCATCTGTCACTATTGCAATTTCACAGGATGATATCACCTGTGGCATTTTTTTAGCAATCCTTCTAATGTAACCAACTCCCATTTCCTTCTTCTGTAGTAATGGATGCAATAATTTCAAGTCGTGCAGTAGCCCAGAGTTGATTGGCAGCTTTCTTTGCAAATATTCCACTATTGTTTCGTAAAATTTCATCATTCCTAGTACTGTCATCTTCTTATCAGATTTCAGTGCCTTTCTAGTATTTTCACCAAATTCTACTTTTTTCTCAGTGGGCTGGTTTTCTACTTTTGACACATCAAGTTTTTCCAGGCTGCTACTAGATTTGTTTTCAAAACAGTCTGCTTTCACAAACCGTCTCATGAAAGACTTGATCAGTTCTATCATTTCTTCGTGTAAGATGTGGATAAGTGGTTCTTCCTTTTGGAACAATTTTAAGAATCGGTTGAACAAAGGTTCCAATTCAATTAACAAAATCAGTTCCACTTTCATGCTTGTGTCATTCAACTTTCTGGCATTTCTGATGTACTTCTCATTTTTTTTTATTTGCTTCCACGATTAAGACTTAGGGAGTTCAGTAGTACTGCTTCAATGCATCCCAGTTCTTCCAAACTCTGAAACTGCAGGGATAAGAGTCAGCCATCTGCACTGTTTGTGTCTGATGAACATTTGTTCTGTGAAACCTACTTCATCTTGAAATTTAGCAAAATCATCTAACTTCGGTAATTTTTGTATTCTACATGGAAAATGCCTAAGGTAGTAAAATACATCTTTGGCTAGTTCAGCCTGTGATCCATAAGCCGATCAACCCTCCTTAAATGCATTATATGCCACATGAAGATTACAAGGAATTTACTGCATTAAGCCAGGAAGCCCCATTCTTTCTTTCTCGTCATAGTTCCAGATAGTTTTATTCGCATCCGGTCCATCAGATCCAATATTTAGAAACTTTGAAATGGGAATTTGGAACTCCTCCTCTTGCAGTGTTTTCAAAATTTCCTTTGCAACATCATGTCCTAAAGCATGGTGAAATAACAAAGCTTTGAGGAATTGAACTACAACTTCCCCTCTTTCCAAGGACCAGTATCTTAAAAGGATATCACACTGCTTTTTTTACATGTACCAGTCTCATCAAACTGCAGAACAAATGAAGTGGATTTACATACATTTTCACAAAGTAACTTTCTAAAGAACGGTCGTAGCCCATCTGACACCAAGTATGAGAATTTTGTTCGACTTAATGTAAATTGTCGACTTGCATCACAAGGAAACATCCTCTGGAATAGCTGAGGTACGTCATCCAAAGATGAATATGAAAAGTTTGAAGAGGCAACTTTCATGGTCCAGAGAAGTTCTCTTTGGCACTTTTGTCTACTCTACTCCATGAGCGGCGTCAATCAGATGTGGATTCTAAAAAATTCAAAAGATCTTCTCGAACAGCTATCCTCTAGCAGTCTTACCCATTGCCACAGCATACAAACCTTTGATTTTTCTACTCTTTATACTACCCTGCCACACAATAAATTGAAAACAGTAATTTCGGATTTGATACATCAATGTTTCTTTACTAAAAACGGAGAACGCAGATACACTTATTTAGCAGTAGGGAAAGACAATACATATTTTGTAAAGAACCACACTGAGTCAAACAAGAAGTACACTGAGAATGACGTAATCAAGATGTTGGAATTTTTAATACATAATATTTTTGTCGAATTGGAACTGCGCGCCACTTTTAGCTGATCTCTTCCTTTTTTTTCGTATGAGGCGAAGTTTTTACAAGGGCTTGCACAGAAAAAACAAAAACATTTAGCCCAGTCCTTTAATTTCAGCTTCCGCTACATAGACGATGTACTTTCTGTTAATAATCCAAAATTCAAGGAATATTTACACCAGATCTATCCCATTGAGCTTGAAATTAAAGAGACTACTGATACACCTACTTCAGCTTCGTATTTAGATCTTTTAATTTACATTGACGAAAATGGACGTTTGAAATCTAAGCTGTATGACAAACGTGATGATTTTAACTTCCCAATTGTGAACTTTCCCTTTCTGAGCAGCAATATACCTACCTCCCCAGCCTATGGAGTGTACATTTCACAGTTGATTCGTTATTGTCGGGCATGCAGTTTATACAGTGACTTTTTAATTAGAGCAAAAACACTGTCCCAACAGCTGCTTAGTCAGGGATTTGTTCAGCCTTTGTTACTTTCATCCCTTCAGAAATTCTATGTCCGTCACCATGACATCATTGACAGATATGACGTGTCTGTGTCCAAAATGAAAACGGACATTTTCAGCTAGATTTCACGTCTTCACGGATTAGACATAACCGGATTTGACTCAACCCTGGATTGACTCACTTATAGTGTGACGGGTGCCGCTAGCGGAGCAGGATATGCTTACCCTTCCGGAGCACCTGATGTCACCCCCGATTTTCATGGGAGTTCACACTTTGAGTGCCTTAGTTCTTAATGTTCTCTTTTTATTTCCGTGCATTGTAGCTGTCTCACGTCCTTGTTTTGTGTTTTTTTTTTATCTGTTACCGTTTTTGCCATGTCTTTGGACTTCGATTTTTGTAGTCATCGCTTCCCTTGTTCCTTCGGTATTGTCGTTGTTGTCTACAATTATTTCTCTTCTGGTTTCCTGGTTAAATGATAAAGCCGTTGGTCCAATTTCAGAGGATGTTTTAATACTGAAGTGTCTTTGATTTGCCCCAAACAGTGCTTTAGATAGATCTTGATGTTTTTTCCTTTACTGTGAGAAATAACTTGCTTAAATCCAAAGTTGCTTATCTGAAAAGCCTTACAACAAAATTAACAGTAGGCACTATAAACTGACTGGTCAGCTTTGCACCATTCTCCAATAGTAATACCGGATTCATCTTTTTTGCAAAGCCATTTAGAGTTGAATTTTGTTTGCCTGTGAGGCATGGTGTATTATTCCTGAAAAATTATTATAAACATGATTTGGCTAATAGAGGCATCACTAAGCCCTCTGACCTCATGACATTTAACTTGTAATTAACCCTTATATCTTCCTTACCTCATAAGGTATGAAACTTTTAATATTTAACGAAGAAATATGGAGTAAAGGCACACGAGACTTTAAGTTTCATGAAATTCCACTAAATGTTCTTAAGTTTTATCACATATTTTGCCAGAAACCAATTTGTGACAGAAAGATGGACATCATCTTCGCTAGCCAAGGGTTATGATCCGCTCCTCTCCTCTTCACTCTTGGCGGATTGAGCCACAATTTTTGAAACATCAGTTTCAAATTATCTCCCTCTGAAGTAAGAGTTTGAGTATGATTTGTTGTAATAATTAAAGATTATTCAATGTATCTAATAATACAAAAATTCACAATATTATTTAACTACAAGGAAATAACCCTTCAAAAGTAAAGAAAGATAAAAAAAATCGTGGAAATTTAAAAATAGAAAAATATAAGTTTTATTGCTACGATATATATTTAAAATTTGAATGTAAGCTGATTGATTGGCTGCAGTGGAAGTTAACTGCAACCAATCAAAAACGTGGATTTAAGACTACAGAAATCGAGCTTGATCTGCCAAGGGTTAAGATGAGAGGAGCGAATCATAACTCTTGGCTAGCGAAGATGGATGGACATACAGAAAGATTTATTCTACAGTCCCTGATTTCACAAAAGACAGAGGACAAAAAATGCATTCTTTAACAAACTCTCCAGGCAGGGAGTTTTGAATTTGATATGATTTCTAACGTAGTGCAACAATAGTTTACCGTAAGATTAGGCTGCTTGAGCTGGCCAGCAGTCTAAATTAAGTGCTTTACCCTATTTATGTTTTGCTCCAGATTGTGGTTAAATGGTTAGTGGTCTACTTGTGTTGGTTTTTACCTTGTTTGTTTATACAACTATAGGAAAACATGATAGATGAAAGGGAGGCTTGGGTACCCATAAACCAGTTCAACACTACCACCACTAACAAGTTCGGCTACCCCTATTACTTGTCGTAAGTCTTCGTCGTCTGTTCCTTGAACTTTCTGTTGTTTGAGATTTTCGATTTGTTTGGTGGGTGATGTTTGAACATTGTGGACATCTTCTGTTATCTTTTTTTATGAGCAAGATATTTGAAAGAATGCATCTTTTTTATCTTTCATAAAACATTTTTAATTTAGAACCAGTTCAAAGCCATCAATGACCTATATACATATATATTGCTAAATCAGATAAAAGTATTAACAGATTGATCTCGGGAAAATTGTCCTCTTTCATACTGAAAACAAGAACTTCAAATATTAAAATTACTTCACAATATAAAGATAATATGCTTTCATTTGTATTGGCAGACAAAGATCATATTACAATCCCTCAGTTTATCTTCAGTGGGAAACTATGCCATACAATACTCACCCTATGATAGACTTATTAATAGTATGGATCAGAAACAATGCTGAATACTGTTGATAACCATCAAATAGTCTCCTGAGTTGCAAATAAGTATTTCTGAAAGTATACTAACGCTATAAATTAACTTTAATATCATATGTGTACTTTTGATTTTTGAAATTTTGAAAATTAAAAATAAATTAAGATTTTCACCAAAAAGGTAGGTTTTTTTTAGGATTTTACAGCTTAAATGAGGTATTTTAGGGCTGTTTGTAAAAAAAAGGAATTTTAGGAAAATAAGGGCCCGCTTGAAACCCTGAAAAAACAATTTTAGTTAAAGGGTTCCTTTATTTCTGTACATTGAAGTGCATTGAAATGACACTAAGTCTAGTTGGAGGAAATTTTATTGAAGTTTACACCATAGAAATGAATATTTTTTGCTCAAATGAAAAACTAAAACATGAAAGGACCATGAGTGGAGGTAATATTATGACCACTATGGATCTACACAAATTAAAGCGTTGTTCCATTGCTTAGTATTACCATGTATTTGACTTTATCTCATTTGCATTTAATACATATCCTTTCATTGTTAACCTTAAAAAAATATCCAATAGCTTGATATGGCGTTATAGCCATATCTGTTCTTATTATTATTCTTTATCATATGTTTAGTAATAAATACAGACGTTT
>MJUU01034853.1:32114-54659 GCA_002080025.1 Modiolus philippinarum
GGCTGATATTGGTTACTCGGGATGATACCGCATGTGATACGGATTTTGCCATGTATTATTCCCTATTTACAAATTATGATAATGAACATTGTTCTGAAAAACGTGTAAAATATCTATAATTAGAAATGGACATTTATGGTTTTAATACATGTATGGTAATACGTTTCGTAACCAATGACGCCCATACTTTTACCTTATTTAACATTCAGAAGAGAAATTCTGCCTGGGTTACCGCGTTAATGTACATTTTCCAAAACAAGTCACTTACACATATTTGTTGAAAAATTAATTTAGAAGTTTACGCCTAATTAATGATGTTCGTGTTGCAAGAGATGTTAATTTCATGTGATAGATGAAACCGTACAGTTGCATCACCAATCATTTAAGCGTGATAAATTTTCTTGAGATTCAATGAAATATTGGCTGAAATTTGAATTGACGGTTCTGATAATATTTCACTCAGCTGTACGGTTACTTAATTTGAAATCATTCTAATCTGCACCTTTAATATTCAGATGAGTTTTCAAAGCAATTTGTAAAGATTTAAGTTGTGACAATTGATGAAAGTATGCCTTCACATGGAATAAAGGTCACCACTATTCCCGTCGATATGTTATCAATGTCAGTTTCCGAGAAACTTTAAATAGACGAAGTCGACTATACTTTAGTTTTTGGAATGATAAAGCAGCAAAATAATTTAAAAAAAATGTAGTCATAAAATCTCTTCTGCAGTCGTTATAATTAAAACACTTTTTGAAAAACATGTAAACGTAAATTCAGTTGAGGTAAAGACCACATTCCAATCTTTCTTACTTGTTGCTTTTCTTCCATTACCACGTGTGTAATAACATCCTAAACCTAAACCCCAGTAGTATTTATCTTCTTAAACAGAATTATTCGACAATTATGCAATGCAAAACTAACATCTTTTTTAATATATTGTTTTTACCATAACTTAAGAAGATTTCCTATGCAACTACAATTTTCTCTTTCTTGAAGAGGTTTTCTAAGAAACTGGATATCTTGTTTGGGTACTACTTTTCTGAATTTCTAAATGGCCAGTAAAGGGTACAAAAGATTTTACATCATTTCATTTTTACTGTTATCTTCTCCACACGTTAATGTATTGAATTTCTTTTTTGTTAAGTCCTCTCTTGATTGCCATACACAATGTTATGTCTAGAGCCATGTTCTGTGCTTTAGTTTTGTCAAGTTTTTTTTTCTATTCAGTAAAGTTAAGTTTTGTTTACGCCCTCATTTCTACTAGGTTCTTGATGAAATATGTAAAACCCAAAAACATATCCGCGACGATAGGGCCTAGCTATGATCTACTTCCGTGCTTCCACAATTCCTGATCAAGTTATTGTTTTGGTATACTGCTTTCAATTTTACCAATCTAGAATATTAAATTAGTTTGGTCAAACACAATCCGTCTATTTTATTGATAATTTAACGAAATTTTTATCACTCAATATCTAGCATTTGCATTTTGCATATTTTGATATTACATTCAGTCAATACGGGACTTTCGAGTTAGGAACTCTCGTGTAATTGAAGGCGAAAAAGATCTCCTCAAATACCAGTCAGAAGGATAACCGGAATCCAGAACTATTGAATATAAATATATACCGCCTAAAAACAAACTATTTATGAAATTGAAGTGCACTTATAATTTGTCATGCATGAAAAGTATTTAACTAAACTTTAATCGACGAAAAACTTTTAATCTGAAGCGCTACAAATATATTAAATATAAATCATCCTTAGCTCAACAGTGTTCATTAATTAGTGATCCATCTCAAGGTATTGATGTATTGATTTTTTTCTTATAATACACAAAAATGTTGTCGGAGTGACCACGACTCAAAATTCCCGTATTAGACGTCAGAGTATAAAAAAAATCCAAACACAATATGAACCAACATCTTGTGTATATACATATTCCAATTAAGTTTGGTCACTGGGTTCCATATTAGTATTCTAAAGTTTTTCATAAACTTTTTGGTCCACTCCTCATATTACTACTGGACCCAGAGGGAACCTCGGGATGTAGAAATAGAGCCCAAGATTCCAGGCTGCGGGATACAACCTCTCCAAAACTGGATGTCCGTGGTTGTAAATAATAACTAAATACCGAAGTTACTGTAAGGGATGAATAAATACACAAACCAGTCTTTCGGATGGGATGTAAACTCAGTTTCACGTGTTAGAGGTATTGCAACGCTTCCTGTGCGTTAAAGAACCCTTGTAGCAAGCTCTTTTTTGAGTGGTCCGTAGGTGAACGGCTACATGGCTAAACTCCCCACCCCTTTCTATTTCACCCTTCTTTTCTAGTGACAATCAGAATTTCCTGTTCCATTCAAATTACTATTAGTCAACTCTTAACTGTCTTCATTGAGTATTTATCAAGTCTTCTCTATACTACTTTTTACTTTCGCCAAGAGTCTTCTGTATCTTTCATTTTTGCTACAAGTTCTTCATTTGAATAAGCCCTCATTTGGTTTCTGGCAAGTCTTGTACAAGCCATCATATAATTTGGACAACTCTAACAGAAGCCTTTTTGGTTTTGCAGTATATATTTAGTGTTGGACAACCTCTTTTTTTATTCTTAATTTGTCTGTCTAGTATTGGCTCTGTTCCACCAACTTATGGTTTCGAAATGAAACAAGATATTTTTTAATTGCTTTTTAAGACGGACATTCTGGTGTATGAAGATAATAAACATAATTGTTCCTATATCACAAGATGATTGGCAATTTCCTGGTGTTTCCGCTGTAAAACAAATAGAGGAAAATGTAGATTCCAACATGTTTTGATCATGTACTTCCATCAATAATTTGACAAATCTGTGAAATTCAACAGGAAATCTTTTTTAATTGATTGACAATTTAATTCCTACAGAACGTGATTGCAAGATTTACAAAGTTTTGATTGACAATATACAATTAGTAAGAGGACAAGTAGGATGTTCAGCCTTATACTTCTCACTGACAGAACTCATTATACAGACTCAAGATTACCATTTTAAAACTTGTGGATTAGAAATTCTTCTGAAGCTTGTCAAAGGGATTAACTATGTATATTGTTGCTTGACAGGAAATTACTGTTTTATCACCTTTTCTAGCAGGGCTCTAGCTTACTACATCTAGTTATTAATACTTCCGTTTATCGGGGTTTATTTCCGACGTGGACTCCGGAATATCTGAACAAACTCCTACGTCCGGTCGTCAAATCGCTGATCCTTCTTTCTTGTAATGTTCAATTAATGACGTTGAAGAAGGAAAAATCGATCATATTACCGTGTACTCTGTCTAATGATGCTGGAATCTTGTTACCATCTCTCGTAATTCAAACTCGACGTCTATCAATTGTAAAAGATAATTATTTTGATTAATTTTCGGAAGGATATGTTTTTGATACCGAAAAAGATTCTTTTTCCTTGATTTTACGACCTAACGATGTCTTCTGATTAATTAGAATTCCAATACTTTACTTTGAAGTATATCTGTAGACCCTTTTAATATCCTGTCCCATTTTCACTTTTTTATTTACATAATGGTTGGTGTAATTTTAATCAATTTAATTTTATCTTTTATTTCATCTTCACTCATCACATTTTAATTTATCAATTTCTGTCTAAATGTTGAAGTTTACCAATGGCATAAGAAAATTGATTTGTAAACGAAAATATTGCTTTCTGCCATATGAAACTGATTAACTGATGCTGATCATATTAGCTGTCATTTAGAGAATCAAATAAAGGAGAAAAAAGTCGTATTTTGAATAGAAATATCTCCAATTAAATCAGCTTTCTTTCAAAGCAAGAAGAAGACGTATTGATATACGTCCTACTTTTAGTTTAATTCTATAAGACCAAACACTTTGGAAGGATTCTATTAAAATCGGTAAAGGTACATTGTTATTTGTATATTTGTCTTATACAAGACAGATTTATAGATTATGAATGTACAGTTTGAGTAACTTCCCTTTGACACTCCTCGTCAGCCAATGAGTTGTAATTCCACTAATTCTGTCTTCCATTAAACTATTTTTATAGTAAAAAAGAACAATCGGATTTGATACAACTCCAACTGCCCATGTTAAATTGCACATGTTTCTGTATTCATAGACTTTTTATCTGAAGTTCAACAAAAAGTTCAAACAAAATGACACATGATCTCTTCTGAAAAACTCATCTTTCCTCAATCACTAATGAAAAAATGAACCGACCTTAGCTGTAATATAAGAAAAAACTATCTCCCGGTAGGTCAAAGCCTAGGGATGTACTTCCATTCTGTGTTGTAACGAAAAAAAAACGCTTTCAATTTTGATAATATCTTTAATTTTAAACGAAATCTTGTAAGTTTTTTTGTTAAATGAATCTACATGGTATGCCATTTCAATTTAATTCATAATGACTAGTCAACATTTTAACCTACGACACTATTAACACTTCCTTGAAACAATGTTGTCTCAAATAAGGACTTGAACTTACTGTGAGGTATGAGCAATACTTATTGTTGAATGCCTCATGGTGACTTCAAAATGCAGAGCAACAATAAAAGCGTTCTTCCATTGCTTGTTTTTACCATGTATTTGTAGAAACTTTGTCTCATGTGCATTTACTCCAAAGCCCATCATTGATTATATTCACATGTGTGTCTGACTGGGTTTCGAATTAGTTGTGCTACAACTTATGCGTGACAGGAAGAAGAACCAAAATTATTAGTGTTAAAGATAATTACTGAAATTTGGATCGTCGCTTAACATAAAATTATACTGAACAAACATACGATAAAGCTTATGATATTGACAGGAAGGGGTATATAATTGGTACTCCTTGGTATGCCAATTGTTTGTTATTAGACCCGACACAGGAAAGAAACAATTATTTTGCTTTTCAAAACTTGATGATTTATAATTGTTCCTCTATACTTTTACCAAAGATATGTTAAGATTCTAATAGTGTATAATCAGAAACGTGTATCTTCTGTTGGTATTGCTTGAGCATTAAAGACACCATTTGTTTGTTCTCATAGACTTGAAACAAATTTATAATTTCTTCTTTTTTTTTCTTACCTGAGATGTTGTCGTTTAAATGTTTTTGGTCTTCCGCCTTGTTTTGCCTTGTCTCTAGACACTTCTGCTGCGTTCCTGTGGTATTCTACTGCCGTTGTTTTTTTTAACTTTTCGACAAGACGCCTTTACATCATATTTTGGATTCATTTGAGCTAATGTGATTTAAGATAAGGTAAAAGTAAACAAACTTTTGAAAAAGTAACTCAAAAATACATACCGACTTAACGCAAACAAGGATGATAGTAATTAATATTATAAAAATAGCAGCTGTATCAGTACAAATAACCCTAAGATAAAAACAGGTGAATGGAATAGTAAGTATTCCCAGTGTAACAAATGGTGCAAAAGTTCTCAATGTGTTTGGTGTAACACGGGAACGCATAATTTTTTCAATAAAACAGCATCAATACTATGATTCTATGGAGCCTTTTTTAGATAATGATCCGATAACTACTCTCTCGAGACAATGGTTATTTTGGTTCTAATCCGCATACCACGTTTTGTTTGCAAGAAATAAAGAAATTGATAATTAATAAATGAAAAGAAACATACCATATGTAGTTGGATGACAAAGCTATCAGAGTTGCAAATAATAAACATGTAATCTGAATTTGTTGGTTTTCATAGTAGGGAAAAGTGAGAAGGAGGATTATTTCAATCGCAATCCAAGGTTTAGTTCAGACTTCTCCAAGAATAAAAAAAGACTCCTTATTTTGCTGATGTTGTACAAGTTGGGGTAATAACATGAGCTCCACAACTCTTTGATAGCCCGAACCCAATGTATGCAGAGCCCAGAGCTAAGTGAGTGGAGTCCTGTTGTTGGAGTCAAGAGCCCTGGTTTTAGAGCCCAAAGCCTTTAAAATGGAGCCGGGAACCTTGTGTTCATAAAGGTTGGAGGCAAGAGCACGTGTCATTCCTCAAACAAGTTTTCAAACAATATTGACTACATGTAAAAAGTTTAAAGTTTTTGAAACATGAGAAAATAGGGACTCTTAATATTTCTTCATATATTGTTTGTTTGCATGGAATTTAACGTCACTTTCAGCAGAATTTCAGGCTTATCGTTGCGGTCAGTTTTAGTGTTCGGGAAAGCCAGAGTACCCGGAGAAACCATCGACCTGGGATATTTCTTCGTGAAAACATCGTTAAATTGGAATGTATTAGACATTTTCTTATCATCGTTTAACACCCATGATTCAAGATCCAGGCCACTTTCAAGACGTCACAGTATAAAAAAGGCATGTCATATTGCCTAAAACGTCAATGAAATTATGTTTTTTGAAGTACAGTCTTAGTGATATGGCGCTGACATGTTTGTGACGAGGTGTGAACACAAACAACAACTGGTAAATTAAGTATTGTTTTTTTTTCATCTGCAGAAACTAAATTTAAAGTCTCTTTGGCATTCAGTTATCTTTCCGGATTTGACTACCGACTTTGACATTACCCTTCCGGAGCACTTGATGTCACTCGCAGTTTCACTGGAGTTCACACTGTGAGTGCCTTTGTTTTGAATGTTGTGATTTCTATTTCTGTGCTTTGTGTCTGTCTAACGTCTTTTTGGTTTGTGTCTGGCGCCATGGTTTTATGTGTTCTGGTTTTGGCCATGTCTTTGGACTTCGATTTTTGTGGATTTCCCTCCTTTGTTCCTTCGGTATTCTACTGTCGTTGTTATCTATTACCGCTGTGTCGATGCCTCTACTGGTGGAATGTTTGCATCCGAGGATATTCACAAACCCACCCAGTAGTCGGTACTTCGTCGCCGACAAGCGATTTTCTTCTAAATTTTTGAAAAATTTTGTAAAAAAAAGTAAAGAGTATCTCCCTCGTGCATAGCTCAGTCCTTAGCTGACTTTTGCTTTCTTACTCAGAATTTATTGGTAATTTGTTCTCTCTCGGGTTTTGAACATCTTCAGGTAATATACTTCCAAATAATTTACTAGCATTTTATCTGCACTGAAGAGACATAAAAGGTCAAATAGCCATCTGTAGAAACTTAATTCAGAGTACTTCTACTCATTACAGTGTTCGGCCATTTAAATTCAAGTTTTCCTTTGTTGCATGTTATTGCCACCATCATATGTTGATCAAATAATTGATTAAGCAACTCGTTGCTGACATAGTTGATTACCTAACTCTATAGCACTATATAAGACGTAAAGGTGAACGCTACATGTTGGGCAGATGTTCATTTTTTCAAGTGCACTCCATCTTACCTAACTAGGTTTGAATACCCATTTTAAAATAGTTAGATAAAGCATATTCGAAGATCCCGATCTTGAAAAATCATGATCCTTTCTCTATGACAATTATGTTATTGTACCAACAGATAAGGCCCAGAACTAGATCGCACTTATCTGCAAAAGGAACTACATTGACTGCTTAATGAAAGGGATAGGTATTGATAATTCATTTGGCAACCCTATCCCAAGAGAGCACATTCTAAACAATAACAAAACAGTATTGTCTTCTTTGGTATCAATTTAAGTGAAGAAAACAGCCATCTGCTTTGTATCTACTGGTACCTACAAACAAAGATATATATTAATTATTAGTATTTTTGTTCACGAGACAAGGATTATCAGCTTCATATCAGATGAGCCCGTAGGGCGAATCTGATATGGACCTGATAATCCTTGTCGAGCGAACAAAAATACTAATAATTTTTTATCGGTAATTCCACAATGGAATACAAACTAAATTTCTTTTTTTTGTTAGGTTATTATTCCTTTTTTACGTTTCACCTTGCAACAACTTTCATTCAATAGTGAAAAACTATGCACTATTTTTTGTCGATTTTTTATGCATGACGCGGTCTTACGTGACGTCACTCCATTCATTCAAATGCGTGATGACGGTTACGTTAAGGAACGAGAAAAGGGACGTGTATTGGAAGTAATGATAATGTCACATTGAAACACAATTAAGGATCATATTATAGTGTGATAAGGTAGATTGAAACTTTGTAATATGTTTTGGTGATGATCAAAAGGAAATTGTTCATATTTAAAATGTCCTCAATGGAACTGTCAAGGTGTCATGGCGTCAATTCAGTTGTCATAATGTATCTTGTTTTGAGAACACAAGACAGTTTTCCCCATTCCCTGTCACTTTTTCTTATTTACACCCCATAAACCGTCAATACTGCTCTGTTCCCTTGCCCTATTTCGCTTGTAAGATCCCGTCCAGAGTTGACGTTGACTCCCTCCCCCTTCTGTCTCAGTTCTCCATCACATAGTTTTTCTCCAGTCTTTGCCAAATTTCAAAAAGTCCCACCGTCTCTTTGCAATGATGTACTAGTAATATGGACAAATTCACCAATTCGAGATTTGGGAGTATTGACAGTGCCGGAGGTTGTGTTTTTGTTTTTGTTGCTGTTGTTGGGGGGGTGTAGGGATTACCATTTATATTTAGGAAAATCGTTTTTATTTCAGGAAGAATTTTCAGATACTCTCCGGATACTGTGTATGCGTTGCATTTTAATTGCAATTGTAACACTGCTTAGTGTCTGGGTAGATCTGATTTAGCACAACATTTGATCTCATGTTTTTTTGTGTTTTTTTTTTTGTTTTTTTTTGTTTATTGTTCGTGTTTTTTTTTATCTAGATTATCCATATATTTATCAGTTTTTTTTGTTTGCATGAAAGTTTGTTTTTATGTTATTTATTTACTACGCAAAGGGCGTAGTTAATTTTTTTGTTGCACGTTTCAGTTGAGTCAGTTTTTTCACATCATTCACGTGCTTTTTTGCTCTTTGGCCACTGAAGCGTGATTGGCCAAAAAATAAAAATAGATCCTTCCGCAACATGTTCGCGCATGCCAAATGACCAACATTTGATAATTTCTAGTATCACTTGTTGCTGGTCGTCTTGCCTTGATACAAGCTTTAAGATGTAGTAGAGATCAAAGGAAACTCTCCCAAATTACCGATAAATTGCTTGGTGTGCCAAATCCACAACAAACCCCTTTCTAAACTCTTGACTTAATTACTTACTGCAATCAAAGAATGCAAAGAGATATAAAGTGAATAACAAAATACTGTGGTTATCGTGACTTTAGTTTTAGCCTATGGCCATTCCGACAACAAATGTCTCTTCAGAGAACAAATCAAAAGATTTGGATATTTATAAACCGAAATAGATGTAAAATCTGATAAATAGAAAGGGACAGAGCTAAGCACCAGGGAGATTCTCCTTAGTTTTAAACTTTTTTTTAATTTCGACATTGCAAGTTTGCAAATCACTTCGTTTTTTTTTTNTTTTTTTTTGTTCTGACCATTTTGTCAGTGAATACCCTCGGGGGCTAAGTATATTCATGATTTAGTATTCTCGTCAAGTTGGGTTAATCAGATGTGCAATCTCAAATATTCAAAAGACTTATTAGAGTATCTTTCTTCAACTGAGCTTATAACCACTGCAACACTATCCTACTCTCCCGCACGATAAGTTAAAGTAAGTACTCCCGGGATTTACTACATTAGTCTTTCTGTACTAAAAAGAATGCAAAATGGTTTCCATTTTAGTGCTAGGTGGAGCCTAAAACAAAACACCGATTCAAACAAAAAGTTTAAATTGGGGGATAGCATCGCAAAGCAGGAATTTTCTTATTGAAAACATATTTGTAGAATTTGGTGGACAAATATTCCATCAGACAATAGGGATACTTATAAGCAGGACATGCTTACCCTTCCGGAGCATCTGATGTCACTCCTAGTTTTTAAGGGAGTTCTCACTATGAGTGCCTTAGTTTTTAATGTCCTATTTTTATTTGCGTGCATTGTCCTTGTTTTGTCTTTATTTTTCTCTGTTGCTGTTTTTTGCCATGTCTTTGGACTTCGATTTTTGTGGTCATCGCTTGCTTTGTTTCTTCGCCATTCTACTGCTGTTGTTTTATGTGGACTAATTGTGTGCCACTTTTGGCTGATTTGTCTCCTTATTCCTATGAAGTATGCTTTATATAAGGGCTAGTTCAGAAAAAAAATGAAAAGTCCTAAAATTTCAGATTAATATAGATCATATCCTTGCATTAAACAGTCCTGAATTATGGGATGACCTTCATCTTATATATCCAATTGAACTCAAAATTAAATAGACCCTTGATACACCATTATCAGCATCAGACCTTGACTTATATCTCTATATCTGGAGTCTAAAAACAAAACTTAACGACACTCCTGATGATTTCAACTCGCGATAGTGAAATTCACAACTCATTCCAAACATTTAGATTTTGCACGTATGAAGAAAGTACATTCACAGTAACTTCGGTATTTAGTTATTCATTCGCCATTTTCGTGCCTGCAATTTGAACAGCGAATTTGTCAACAGGATGAAATTTCTTTATCAAAAACTATTACACCAAGGTTATGCTAATCATGCTTAAATTATTTTCTTCTGATGTCTGAATGACCATTCTGCTTTTGCATGATACTTGTTATTATCTTTTCTTTTAATCAAAACTGAAGTTATATATTTTTGATACATCGGCAGACAAGTACAAAAGTATTATGACAAATGATAAATTTCAAAACTCCACGCTCCATGAAAACGCGCCACGCAATTTACTGACAACATATATGGAGACAACAGACACAAAAAATACAAACCAAACAGACTACAAATAAAGTTCTACTCAGCAGCGTAAAACACATAAAAAGCAGGGGTTCTAATCAGGTTCTCCGGAACAAAAAACTGTATCAGCTCCTATCATGACATCCATCACACTAATAATGACAATCCTTTTAGTCAAAGTCGGTATGTTTGATTTGTTCGGTAGAAATACATATGATGAAGCTTCAAAATTATTTTATTCAACTTTCACAGCAATAACGAATTAAAGTAAAATGTAGAACCCATATTTGGAGCAATGGCAGTAGCAAAGGAACTGGTAATACAAAGTCCAGAGACATGACTGAAATGAGAACACTGAAAAACAATGAAATTAGGTAGCCATGAAGTAAAAGCAATGCACTTACAGTGTGAACTCCCATAAAACCGAGATTGACATCAGGTGCGCCTGACGGGTGTGGAAATAACTTTTTTGATGTCAGAATCAACCCGCTTGTCGACGTCCATAATTGTCTGTTTAAAAATGCAGGTCCAGGTATGTTACTTCATGTTGGAGTATCAAAAAGTCCTTCCATGTACCTGGCATCATACGAATGCAAAAATATATGAGTAAATTGTCAGCTGGAAAAGTGTTAGACATATCTGAATTCCAGTGAAAATCCCAGCACATCAGCTACACTCTTCTCGTTCATACTTTTCTATGGGGTAACTTACAAGTCGGTAAATTTATATTTTGTTCCACAATTTTAGTACATTAATACTGATGTATAAATTGATGATAATAACACAATTAACGGACAGAACTGTGAAGAACCGAAATCCAAAGGGCAAAAGAAGCATATGTAACTTCACCGAGAAAAAATGTCCACCGCAATGGTTCTGGCTTGTTAAAAAGAGGGTTTTCGAACTGAAATAGTAGAAAAAATTGTAGAAAAAACTGTTGCAATAGAGATTAGAAAAGAAAATACATTCTAAGAAGTCTTCAAATCTTATAAGATTGCACATTTGATTTATTCCCCACTTGTTGAAATTTTTTATTATAATTATTCTTCAGGTCATTACGTCACCAGCCAAGAAAATGTTTTGTCGTAAATTTGGCAGACTCGACTAACCTTGAAGAACACTTATGTAACTTATGAGAAAAGTGTTACTTCCATAACATACAGGAAAATAAGTCATAACAGAACCGGAAGTCAAAGAAAGAAGAAAAATCCAAAGACAATGGGCACATCGTAAACACCAAGAACCAAAATACATCAAATAAGAACGACACAGAAAAGAAAACCACCAGTAGAAAATTTTTGACAGTTGAGGGCGTCTTCTTTATCGATGATGTAGAAAGTTTAATGTCGGTGTCCATCTCCCGTAAAAAACAAACGATGTAACCTTGATAGCTTGCACAATACATTGGTGTTGTGGAGACAGAGCACCACATTATATCTTCAAATATGCTATGTATTGGAATTCGTAGTAGTTTTAGATTAGTATCAATGATTTAACGAACTTAGACAACTTGGAGATCTTCCATACCTGACTCCCTCTCTTTCTCTCTCCCGCGGTCCATTTTTTGGTATAATCATTCCCTCTGTCTATCTCTCTATCAGTTTATTTTTAGCATAATCGTTAATTGAATCTATCGACATTTCCAGTTGAAAAATAGCTAAGTGTTGAACAACGCCACACCCATGTATTTCCTCTTGTCCCTCCTGAGTCTTCATTACGGGTATTGCACTCGGTGGATGTCCTTGGTACTTGATTTGGCCATATTCTTTTGAATGCGTTCTCTTTTCTGACTATTTTTGGATTCTGGCTTTCAGTATTATTTGAATCTAATGCTGCTGATGAGAGGTAAAACTCCTCGAAACACGTGTACAGCATAACAAAATTTACTTTATTTTATGCAACATGGGTGTTTTTTGTATTTTTTATCTACGTTCATTTAATTTTATAAGCAACACGTAATAGCTTTCTAGTAATCAACACAACTTTAATTGTCATACATAATGCAAGGTAGAAGTAGTCCCATAAAAAGCGAAAGTACATATGTTGTTATTGATCGGAACATTAAAATGAAAGTACACATATGCTGGTATTGATCTGAACATAAAATTTCTACCAAACATCATTATTTGTCTCTTAATAATATTTACTGACATTACTTAATATGTCAGATCGATCCTGGTTAATAGGTGTCGACGATAAGGACACGGCTATGTCACCAAAATTGTTTTAACAAGAAACCTACTACACTTTATGTAATGTCTACATCAGAATCCAACAGGATGTTTCAGTGTTAGTCATCGGAAGGTGTCTGGATTGTAATGGAAAATCTGCTGGCAGGTTGGGTAATTCGATTAAGCTTACTGTCATTGTTACATTTTGATCAAGTCAAGTGCAAAAATTGTTCAAATCATTGAATTGATATCCGTGAACAAATATATTGAAACAATCTACTGACCTCGAAATACCGGTAGAAAGTGTGAATCAGAGAGGTCTGACAAACATATTAAATAATCAGAAAATGTCAGAGGTTTAATTAGCTAGAATCGCCACTGTTCTCTCGTCGTAAAGCAATTTCATACCGATTCAATGGACTTTACTTTTTATTGAATTATTCATACATTTGGATAAAAATGCAAAGCGTATAAGGTTAATTTTCGAATACATCAACATTCGGGTTTTAACATCTAAGAGAGGGTTCTGTTTTTTGAAAGCTCTCATATTTCAGAAAATAACAGAAATATATCGAGATGTTTCATGTCGGATCTTTAAGTACTGGCTTTAGTTGTATTTCAGTCGATGTAGGAACTAACATGATGCCCTCTTAGTAGTACTTGGAAGAGTTGTGGTTCGGTCTGATTTTGGTGCTCGTCGCCAAAATCATACATAACAGTTCTATAACTACTAGGTAGAGTTGCGCTTCAGTCTAATTTTGTTGTCCATTGCCATAATTATACATTATGGTTCTATAAGTACTGGGAATAGTTGTTCTTCAGTCTGATTTTGTATCCGTTGACAAAATTATACATGAGGGTTCTATTTGTACTTGCAAGAATTGTACTTCAATCTCAATTTGGTGTCCGTTGGCAAAATTATACAAGTACTTGGTAGAGTTGTATTTCAGCCTAATTTTGTATCCGTCGCAAAAAAAAATATACATGACGGCTGTATTAGTACTGGTTTGAGCTGTGTTGCAACCTGAACTGGTTGCCTGCTTCTCACTGACCCCACATGACAGCTCTCTTGGTAATGGTTACAGTTGTGTTTCAGTCTGAAATGATTGTCTTCTGCTGACTGAGGTAACATGACAGTTCTAGTAGCACTGGCTCGAGTTGTACTTCAGTGTGAGTTGTGACTGAGGTAACATGACAGTTCTATTAGCACTGGCTCGATTTGTACTTCAGTGTGAGTTGGTTTACCTTATTTACCCAGCTTGTAGGAGTATCTATCAAGTTTTACTTCTAAATTGTGCTTCGCATCGGAACAATTTTGAATTAGCATCAAACTTAACAATATTCTTGGCTTGACTTCGAGTTGTATGTTGTGCTGTTCACGATATGGATATTTTTCTTTATTCCTTTTTTTTCATCAGTCATGTCAAATACAACATTATCTACTTTACTACATGAGAGCACTCTGTATTTATTCCCTTGTGATTGTGAACCTTTTTTTTTCTTTTTTTTTTTTGCCTGAAGACATTTATTACATAACAGGTAAAAATCCTACTGACCTCACTTTATTTCAACAGTTATTTGTTTACCTTGACAGCGGGGTACTATAATTGGAGAAGGGACTATACCACGCAGGACTGACGATTTACTATATTTTGCCTCTTTTTCAGTTTGTTTTCCTTTATGTTATGTACTGAATTAATTACCTTTCGGCTCCTAAACGTTACTACGCACCAGACAATACTATACCAAAACGGTTTCCTCGGGAGAGGTTCATAATAGATTAAGGTTCATAATAACAATTCGTGATTGAAGCCCCCATTTCACATGAGTACAGATAAAACTACAAAAGATGACAAAATTTTAATGCTGGCACTGCATAGATATGTATTTTTTTCATTCAGTTTAAAAAAAAATATTTTCAAAAAAGTATTTTGTTTTTGTTCTGCATTTTTTCTCCGCGTTTGCAAATGCCCCAAATAAACAAAGACAGGTAAATAGTTCGAGACGACCCCATATCATACAGGTAAATTATGCATTTAAATCGTCATTGACAAAGGTAATAACAACAATACTCACGGGAATATTTCAAACAAATCTTACAAGATTGTTTTATTTTAAATGTCGCGAGAAATCACATCAACATTGTAGCCATTTTGTTGCGTTTGTTAAGGGTCATCTCAACAAACTCAACAATATGACTGTAACGTTGATGTGATTTTACACATGAGCTTAGTAAAGCTAAGAAAAACTATCAAGGTATTAAGGCTGGCACTACATAGCTATGCATTTATTAAATTATTTTTTCAAGAAAATAAGGTAAATACTTGTGCATTTTTTTCCATTTCTCACAACATCCAAAATAAAACAATCTTGCAAGATTGGTTTGAAATATTCCCGTGAGTATTGCCATTATTTCCTTGGTCATTGGTGATTTAAATGCTTAATTAACCTGTATAATATGGGGGTCGTCTCGAACTGTTTGACTGTCTTTGTTTATTTTGGGGGCTTCTGCAAACAAGGAGAAAAAATGCACAGCAAAACCCAAAACATTTCTTTGAAATTATTTTTGTAAAACTGAATAATAAAATTACATATCTATGCAGTGCCAGCCTTAAATTTTTAAATGTTTTATAGTTTGTCTGTACTCGTGTGAAATATACCACTGTAAATGAGGACGAGTTGTTATGATAAACCTTAAGATGAACCTTAATAGTGATAAAGAATACTCGACAAGTGGCAGAATCAGATGTGGATTTTCAAAAACTTAAAAGATTTAGTAGAATATTTATCTTCAACTTAACTTAAGCAATGCAACAGTGTCAAAACATATGATTTTTATACACACTATACTACTCTCCCACATGACGAGTTAGTACTCTTGGATTTAATGCATCAGTCTTTCTGTACTAAAAAGGATGAAAAAAGATATTTATATTTGATGCTAGGAAAAGTTGGGACTAGTTTGTTAAACATTACATTGATTCACACAAAAAGTATAAAGTGGAGAATGTCATCGCAATGCTGGAATTTTTTATTGATAATATATTTGTAAAATTCTGATTACAAGTTTTCCATCAGACAATATGTATACCTATAGGGTCAATTGTGCGCCAATATTTGCCAGGTTCATACAAGGGAAAGTTCAGAAAAAAGACAATAACCGAGGCAAGTCCTTTAATTTCAACTTTCGTTTATATAACTGTTGTCCTTTCATTAAACGATCCTCAATTTAAGGAAAACCTTCATCTTATATGCTAAAATGAACTCGAAATTAAAGAGACCACTGATACATTAACATCAGCATCATACCGGGACTTATACTTCTATATTGACTATTCTCGACGCCTGAAAACAAATCTTTACGACAAGCGTGATGATTTCGACTTTCCATCAGTAAACTTCCCGTTTTTGAGCAATCCCCGACATATGGCGTCTACATAACACAACTCATTCGCTGATCTCGTGCCTGCAGTTTGTCCACTGATTTTGTCAACAGTTCAAATTATTTCTGTCTAAAAAAACTTTTACATGAAGGTTATGCTCAATCACTGATGCAATTTTCACTGCAGAAATTTTACGGTCGTCATCATGATTTGGCATACCATTGTCATGTTTTTATTCCATGGATGAAAATAGATCCAGAGCTTGTTACCGGTTTGACAAACACTAAATGTAACAAAATTTGACTCTTCACTGCAGTGTGAAGGGTGCAACGCATAGAGCAGATCATGCTCTACCTTCACGGGCACATGATGATACCTGAAGTTTCATACTTTTAGTGCTTTAGATTTGTGGCGTTGTTCATTGTTGTTTGTTTGTTTTGTCTTTGTCATGCTGTCTCAATTCGTGTTAGATATAAATTGCCTTTGTGTGGGGTTTTTATAACTATATTCTCAGTAACTTTGGGTTTTTGTTTTTTTTGTTTTTTTGTTAGTTTGTTTGTTTTTTTGGTTTTTTTTTTTGTTTTTTTGTTTTTTTGTTTTTTGTTTTTTTTTTTTGTTTTGTTTTTTGTTTTGTTTTTTTTTTAATTTACCCTTTTTGCTTCGGTATTCGTTTGTCGATATAATGGAATTGTCTTTAATATTCCCACGATTTCAACGTACAGATTAATCTAAATATCTATTTATATTTCTATCTATTTGTAGCATGTAATGTCATGTCTTTATTGAATCTTAGAAGATATAAGCAAAATCTATGACTGGTTAATTCTATTCATTTTTTTTATTTTTATAGCTTAGATGACGAAGATAAATCGAAAAGTTTTGAAAATTAGTAGAAAATATGATCTTAGTCGTGACACTGATAATTAAATCTAAATTTATAAAAGAAAGACGATGTGCTTTATTGTTCCATTATTTCATCTTCTGCAATAAACGTGCTTTGTGCAGAAATAAATTTCACTAAATATTTTTGTCAACAAAATGAAATTCTTTTATTATTCCTTAGCATGTCTTTTCTGTCCACCAGTCTTTTGCAAGGCCTAAATTGAGAGACAGGATAATTTCCTTAGTCATCTAAACGTTTTGGTGACAAAATAAGAGTTTATTTCTTTAGAAAAGTATACTTGAAAAGATATAGCTTTTTTGTAGTGATGTAAAACTTGTTTTCTGATTATGAATAACAGATGGATTTAAGCCATAATTTTTTTTTGCCAAATAAAGAAATAATATGTCGATGTGAAAGTTAACGAGAAACATTTGTCGATTAATACTCTGTAACAAGTTAGTTTTACATGGTCAAAGGAAAGATGATTTAATTAGCATGTATTGAAATTCAAATTGTCTTCCATTTTACAATAGATACAATCTGGTACAAATGGCTATTTCAACAACAAGTTTCTTTTCAATGCAGATAAAATCAATTTAAAAAAGACGAAAGAGGAACATATATCTGGGAGATTGCGAAAACCTGATTAGTCTCAAACCAAATTATCCAGGAACAGACTAGTATGACCTTACTGATTCTCCAGTGCATGTTATCTTCATACACTTATAAAGGGTTGTGTACTCAAATTTAACAAAGTTTGGATGCATGCTGACTTCCACAATTTCAGAAAAAGCCGATGGTACACGATAATGAGAATGCGTGGTCTCAACATATCCAGATTATTCCTGAATATCTATATTTGTAGTTCATTATCCGTTGGTTTCATGTCGAGTAAGATTTTCAATTTCCCATCTCTTTCAGTATTTTAAATTTGTTTCAACATTTGACATTCATTTTAAAGAAATATTTTTATCCATAATCCTAATTAAGTCTGCTGAAATAAGGATATAAATACTGACTCACGAAAAATAAAAACCAAAATATATTTCTTATTAATGGATTAGTCACTAAAGAAAAGACATTACATGCAAATCTAAATTAATGCATTGATTGAAAAACAAAGAAACTCAGACTAGTTGATTAAGTTTGGAAACATTAATTCTTTAAGAAAATATTGACAAAGGAAAATCTGCTTGTTGCGGACAAATCTTATTGAAATGGCCATAACTAGACAAATAATTCACTGAGAAACGTCAAATGAGAAGTGATGAAAAATAATTCCCGCGATAGCATTTAGAGACCATACTTGACAAATGGGTTTATTAGTGACAAATCATGTCTTTTATCTGAGTGTTCATAAGACCAATCGCTATTTAACTAATTAGAGAAATAATCCTATTTGTAGATGATACAATAATGAACAAATATTCAGTTTTTGGCAACAAGTCGCATTTTCTTTTTGTCATGATTTGAACTTGATAAAAATAACTAATAGGGAATCAGATATTAGAAACACACAGGGAGAAGTCAGTCGTCCTGTATCAATAATAAAATGGAAGATGTAGAAATATCAGTCGCCCATAACTCTGACAATCAAAAGGTCTAGCAAAAGAATCACAAAATTCAAAACGGCATGCATAACTTTATCAAGTACTATAGATAGACATACCTTTTTGAAACTAAATAACGATCTCCTTAAACTTTATCCTACATTAAATATTAGATGAAGTTTACGACAACTATGTGTAGGAAAAATTTCCCGGTCCAAGGATCGAACATACGCTACTTATTGATGTAACCACGAGGCTACCATTACACTCGATGAATACATGTAAGAAAATATATTTATATACTCGATGAATACATGTAAGAAAATATATTTAAAGTGACGACAGATCGATAGCTCAGATAATTTTTAAAATACAATCTAATCGGTATTTATATAATAAAAGTAAACAAATATTTGACACAAGATCAATCTAAAAGACAACTTTTCCCATGTAGAACAAAAAATACATTTATTAACTATTTGATGCATATAGCCTTAATAAACTGATTAATATACATGAGTAGAAAATTCTATTTTGATGGCGGGATGTCAGTATTCATTTTTTTTTCACATATAAAATTCTGTATATTAAATACATTGCACGGTCTTTAAGTTAGTTAAAGTGCTTCGTAAGAAAAGGGGTGGTTAAAATGCCTCCGCGCTGCGCGCTCAGGCATCTTGACCACCCCTTTTCTTACGAAGCACTTTAATTCAATTAATTACACTGAAACATACTTTAACTATAACTGAAATTAGAACCTTCTTAATCCCACCCTACTATTAAATGTGAAATCTCTTGAACCTCAACCTAAAATCACACGAGAACCTTCCTAAACATCATATATATCTAATTATATAAGTTACCGCGAATTTAGTTTCTGCATATGCACATTCCGACAACAGTGCAGATGATAATTTTCACTGTACAATTAAATGTTGATATTCTAATAAACATTACCTACAACAAATGAGAACCCTCTCTTACCACACCCGACTATCAATATCTCTTACCACATCCTCGTTATCAATATCTCTTACCACATCCAAGCTATCAATATCTCTTACCACACCCCGCTATCAATATCTCTTACCACACCCCACTATCAATTTCTCTTACCACAACCCCGCTATCAATATCTCTTACCACATCCCCGCTATCAATATCTCTTACCACACCCCCGCTATCAATCTCTTACCACACCCCGCTACCAATATCTCTTACCACACCCCGATATCAATATCTCTTACCTCACCCCCGCTATCAATATCTCTTACCACACCCCCGCTATCAATATCTCTTACCACACCCCCGCTATCAATATCTATTACCCCATCCCCGCTATCAATATCTCTTACCACACCCCGCTATCAGTATCTCTTACCACACGTCCGGTATCAATATCTCTTACCACACCCCCGCTATCAATATCTCTTACCACACCCTGCTACCAATATCTCTTACCACACCCCGCTATCAATATCTCTTTACACACCCTCGCTATCAATATCTCTTACTTAACCCCGCTTTCAATATCTCTTACCACACCCCGTTATCAATATCTCTTACCACATCCCGCTATTTAATATCTCTTACCACACCCCCGCTATCAATATAGGCCTTTACATAGCCTTATAATCAGAAATAACCATCTCATACCTACCCCGCTATCAATAAAGGCCTTAACATAGCCTTATAATAAAAAAGAACCATCTCATACCCTACCCCACTATCAATATAGGCCTTTACATAGCCTTATAATCAAAAAGAATCATCTCTTACCCTATCCCGCTATCAATATAGGCCTTAACATCGCCTTATAATAAAAAAAAGAACCATCTCATACCCTACGTGCCTCTCTCCGCTATTAATGAAGGCCTTAATATAGCCTTACAATCAACTGGGGACCTTCTTAAACGTCACCTCAGAGAACAAATGACAACCATTTTAAACATTACCCCTGTTATAAATATAACTCTTAAATTATACTTATAATGAGTTGTGGACCTTCTTAAACCTAACCATAAACAAGTGTGAATTTTCTTAAACATCTTCATTGCTATCAATATAGCCCAAACTTAGTATTAAAACAAACGCGGACTTTTTTAAACATCGCAATAGTCAGATGTTGATTCTGTAAAGCCTAAATCAAAGTGGACCCATTCTTAAACCCAAACCCTATCAAATATAGAACTTCTGGAGCCTCAACCTGTTATCAAATTGGGCATGTTTAGATCTCATACTACAATGAAATGTAAATTTTTCAATTAAAGCTCTCCCTACAATTAATTGGGCACCATTTACATCAAATGAGAATTCCACTTCCTTCGAAAGAATGGGCTAATTTAACCTTAGGTTACAATTAAATGCGAACACCCTTGACACTCCATCCTACAATCTAAATGCAGCTCATTTTACCTAGCCTTGCAATCAAATGCGCTCCTTATTTAGCATCAAATGAGAAAATACTTAATCAGATGTGGAATTTAAACTTAAACTTGCTGTCCATGAAGACTCTTCAATCAAAAATTAGACTCCTTAAAACTCAATTTACGATCAAATTTGAAATGTTTCAAACTTCATCTTACAATCACATTGGCCATCTTCACAGCTCACACTGCATTCAAATGTGGGTCCTTGTAACAAAAAAAACAGAACAAATATAGACCCCATTAAAGCTTGCCTTACAAACAAATATGAAAATATCCATCCCATATAATATACATTAACACAAAATTATTATTAGATAAGATTCACAGCCACGGTCTAAGGGAATTAAAATTGAGAGGAGTTATTTCTCCACTGGAAAACTTTTTACTTTTAAGACTTTGAAAGAAAAATATCAAAATGAAAAACTCTTAACGTTCGTTTGCTTTAATTTACTTTCAAGCCTTATTAAGTCAAATGGTTCATTCAAATATCAGTATTTGATTGCTAGATTACTCATATCCTGCATATAAATAAATTATGCATAATACTTCATTGTATCTGTTACGTGAATAATTACGTAATTTTCATCACGACGTACGATCACACGACATATCCTACCAAGATCATTATGCTTATTGAGCAAAATGAATTTTAAGTAAAATACGCTGTTAACCAATGTAGTTACGCATTCCTGACTTTTTCTCATGATTAGCTTGCTAAATCTTCCATTTCCATCTACAATTTTATACTGACGAGTGTAACAAGTCAGTTGTATTAGAGATGTTTCACATTTTAACGAAAGAGAACCTAAACGTATGGGGACTAGTTATTGCCCAAATATTCAAAAAGCGACAGTAAATTTAAAATTGCAAACACTTCCAATAGCAATGTTGTGATTCTTTAACTAAATAATTTTATAGACCAAGTAGTTGAAAAATCTTCATTCTGAGCCATATTTCCTTCGTAAATCGCTACGTCTCGTTTCGTCGCTTTCGTATGTACTTATGACTTACGGAAGAGACGAACGAAAGACATTCGAGTTGTCCTTCTTAAATCAAAAAATAGATCAGTCATGCATTTCTCATTATATCATTTGTAAAATAAATGTGAAGAAGTAACAGTCCGATGCCACAGTAAAAAGTTCAGAAATACAATCTAATTGGTGTTACATGCAGTACTTGAACCATATCTACGGGCGATGGACATTTGCGCAAATTTACCTGAAAAACAGAAGGACATTTGCGCAAATGAAAAGTGGACAGTTGCGCAAAGGAAAAGTGGACGTTTGCGCAAACGGTTTTTAGTTACCTTTTGTCAGTTAAAAGCCCGTTTGCACAAATACATGTTGTACCTCTGTAAAGCAAGTACTGTAATATATATCAAAGATTTGTTTTTTTTTTTGGAAACCATTTTTGAGCAACAGACTATCATCTGCATCAAAATAAGATACTACAGTGAAGAGGCTTTATTTATTAGATTGAA
>MJUU01034853.1:75493-90041 GCA_002080025.1 Modiolus philippinarum
GTAACCATAGAAGCATTTAAAATCCCTCCATTCTTGAAATCTATCTGAAAAATTGTAACGTGTGAAAAAAGTTTGGAACAGTGAAGGTCAATATGTAAAAAAGGGTATAATATATTATGAGAGATTCTTTGGTAAGTGCAGTACATGTGTGTATTTCTATTTACTGTGAACAAATACTGGTCAATCAATGTTACAATCGACTTGATGAGTGCCCTGTGTTTGTCTATATGCTGTTATCGTCCACTAGCTTAAGACACTAGTGCTTTTGTCGGGAAACGGATGACAGTGATTGTAAGAGCACTTTGCCTGTTTAATTGATGTTTGTTGACAACCCCGCATCCATGAACAGGAAAGACATGGATGTAGCGGTGTTCGACAATTAGCAAAGAATTCCGCTCAAACCGGTGCTAGGGGCCGTCTTGAACTTACTATGAGGTATGATTAAAGCCCATTGTTGAAGGCCTCATGGTGACTTCAAGATGAAGAACAACAAAAAGCGTTTTTCCTTTGCTTGTTTTTACCATGTATTTGTAGAGACTTTGTATCATGTACATTTACTCCATATCCTTTCATTTACCATACACTTTATTACTCATCAATATATACTGTATATTAAGAGACCATTATCTAGTCTGCCTCACTTTAAATACGTTGTCGACATACCTCTTACAATAATCAAATTTATTATTTCTTACTGCTGAACCCTATTTAGTCTTCAGATCACCCTAAATCAAATTTCAATACTTTAGACCAGCAAACGGGGTTTTAGCTAAACGTTTCTTTACTTTTACTATAAACATGTGGATTAATTTGAAGTATGAGTTGTACTCATGTAGCATATGACTTTGGGTTTTTAGTGATTTTGAAGAGACATAAGTTGTCGAAATGCGCATAAATTCACAGTAACTTCGGTATTTAGTCATTTGTTACCACTGGGTCGATGCCACTGCTGATGGACTGTTAGTCCCCAAGGGTATTCACCGGCCCAGTCGTCAGTACTTCGGTGCTGACCCGAAAACCGATTTTATTTGGAACCTAACAATATCTAAATTTTTATAAATTTCATTGAAAACTAAGGAGTATCTCCCTCATGCAAAGCTCTGTCCTTAGCTGTTTTTTGGCTTTACATTCAGATTATATTGGTTACATCTTTAGGTTTATGGTCTTCCAAATGTTTAGATTTTATCTGCACTGAAGAGACATAAGTTGTCGAAATGCGTATATGCAGAATTTAAATTCACAGTAATTTCGGTATTTAGTCATTTGTAGGACCTCATACATTTCATTCCCAATTTTGATCAACGTTTCCTGCACATGGATATCATACTGGTGTACTTCTGTATGCCTCAATACCTATAGTCATTTCGTATCAAGTCGTAAACATCTAACTTGGCAGTAAAACTCTCTCCCCTATTTTGTCTGTCATCTTAAAATATCCGTTTGCCATCAGGCAGTCCTTAGCTTTGTCTAATGCCCCTTCTTGTATCTATTAAAAGAGAAATTGTCAATGTGACCTTTTAATTGCGTACTTAATGATATTTCTTAAGGATATCTTGAAATAAATCCATGTTGCAAATTATCTGATCTTACTATAGGGTGTTTGTGAAGTTTCTCTAATTGGAAAAAATACAGTTTAAATATCATCAAATAAGTAATTATATTCTATTTGTGTTCTTGTTGGTCTAATGTTTTCTCTTGTTTGAGGTACTTTGAACACATTGTGAGTTATTAACTGAACTATGGTATTTCATAAGAATAAGATTGGCAAATGTGTCGTAGTTGGTGTCGTATCTCGCCCTGTTGCTTAAAAACGAATATAAGAAGTAGGCTCCATCTCTTTTTCATTTAAGCTCGACCGTCTTTGTTTCATATGGTTGCTAGCAGTAAATAAATAATTTGTTGTTCTGTTATAGTCACAATAAAAATAAGCAAACTATATCAGTCTGTCGTTTTCTTTACTGTTTGGTGTATTTGACGAGTTCCTATTAAGGCAAAATATTTACCATATACCACTTAAATGATTTATTCAGAATTGTTATGCTGTATTTCAATTCCCACAACCATTTTCTGTGAGTGATAATAAATTAGACAGAATCAGTAGATTTTTGTAGCTGTAACTGATTTAAAAATAAGACAATAATAAAATCTGAAACATATATAAGATTGAAAAAGACCCAAATTTAAACTCCTTTCCAAAGGGTGAGCAAGTTAATTGGCGTTTCACTGTGGAGCTGGACACGTGTCAAATGAGCTAGAAAAATCTATTGATTGTCATTGTTGTATGACATTCAGCTGTTTTGTAACATAAACAGTCGAATCTCGTTGTGTCGAACTCGGTTATCTCCAAAACTCGAATGTTCCGAGGTTACTTGTCAGTCCCGGCAAATTACCCGTTTGTATTTACATTCTCTGGGTGGCATAACTAAATACTAAATAGAAGATCACTGTTTTCGTTGTATACAAAAAAGATCGACTTTTGATAACTTTTCAAAACTGTATAAATCTTTAGCTGAAGTTGTTTACAATTGTCTAGGGCATACTAGTTGACTAGTTGAAGAGAATTGCGAACAATGCTGAATAAGGCTTGTTGGCTGTTTTAAGATACGTCTATAATGTTTTAAATATTGCTGTATAAGGATGGAATTAAATATTTCAAATCCATCCGTAACCATTAAATATTTGAATTTTAACATATTGATGAGTTATAAAGTGTTACTTTGATTGACTATGATTTGTTCACAGTAAATGTCAAACATGCTAATTACTACACCTACCAAAGAATCTCCAAGGACAAATTTTAATTTTTTTATTCGCTGACCTTCTCTTTTCCATTTTCACACGCTATTATTTGTCAGATAATCTAGTCCGCCTCACTTTAAATACGTTGTCGACATACCTCTTACAATAAGCAAATTTACTATTTCTTACTGCTGAACCCTATTTGGTTTTCAGATCACCCTAAACCAAATTTCTATACTTTAGGCCAGCAAACGGGGTTTTAGCTAAACGTTTCTTTACTTTTACTATAAACATGTGGACTGATTTGAAGTATAAGTTGTACTCATGTAACATATGACTTTGGTTTTATATATATATATATTTATATATATGTGTGATTTTGTAGGACCTCATACATTTCATTCCCAATTTTGATAAACGTTTCCTGCACATGGCTATAATACTGGTGTACTTCTGTATGCCTTAATATCTACCGTTCATTTCATATCAAGTCATAAACATCCAACATGGCGTTAAAACTTTTTCTCCTATTTTGTCTGTCATCTTAAAATAACCGCTTGCCATCAGGCACATGACAGTCCTTATGTCCGACGTCACTTCATGTATCCATTAAAATAAAAATTGTCCGTGTGACCTTTTAATTACGTACTTAATGATACATCTTAAGGATATTTTGAAATAAATCCATGTTGCAAATTATCTGATCTGACTATAGGGTGTTTGTGAAGTTTCTCTAATTGGAAAAAGTACAGTTTAAATATCAGCGAATAAGTAATTATTTTCTATTTGTGTTCTTGCTGGTATAATTTTTTTTTTCTTGTTGGTGGTACTTTTAACACAGCGTTTCATAAGCATGCGATTGGCAAAGCGGTCGGAGTGGGTGCCATATCTCGTCCTGCTGCTGAAAAACGAAAATACAGAAGAAGGAAAGTAGGAATCATTTCTTTTCTATTTTTGTTTCTTATGGTTGGTAGAATTAAACACTTAATGTGTCATCCTTATCAATATAAAATACATTATCATAAGGAAAGTAAGAAAACTATACCAGTTTGTCATTTTTGTCTCGCCCGCGACGAAACTCGCGGAAAGCAAGACATAGGCGTGCAAAGTACGACGGCGGCGGCGGCGTAAACTCAAGTTATTATATAGAAGCCTTTGGTGCAGGAACTTTATATTTGGTCCATAGGTAGCTTACGGCGAACCATATGTGTCGGATTCAAAATCATGTCACCTTGACCTATGTTTCGCGGTCCAGTGACTAGGTTAACTTTTTTTGTTTAAGTCCATTTCTCAATAACTACACGCTAGAAGTCAATAATATTTGGAATATAGCTTTGTCAGTCTGCCATATGGCTTTTGACCTTGGCCTCAATGTCACGGTCCAGTGCCCAGGTTAAGTTTTTTTTTTTTGCTGAAGTCCAAGTTAAGTTTTTTTGCTTAAGTCTGTTTCTCAATAACTACAAGCTATAGGTCAATGTTTNTTTTTTTTTTTTTTTTGCTTAAGTCTGTTTCTCAATAACTACAAGCTATAGGTCAGTGATATATGGTATATAGCTTAGTCTTGGTTAGAACATGTCAGTCTGCCATATGGCTTTTGACCTTGACCTCAATTTCACGGTCACACTGACCAGGTTAAGTTTTTTGCTTAAGTCTGTTTCTCAATAACTACAAGCTATAGGTCAATGATATTTGGTATATAGCTTAGTCTTGGTTAGAACATGTCAGTCTGCTATATGGCTTTTGACCTTGACCTCAATTTCACGGTCCAATGACCAGGTTAAGTTTTTTTTTGCTTAAAATTGTTTCTCAATAACTACAAGTGATATGTCAATGGTATTTGGTATATAGCTTGGTCTTGGTTAGTACATGTACATGTCAGTCTGCCATATGGCTTTTGACCTTGACCTCAATTTCATGGTCCAGTGACATGGTTAAGTTTTTTTGCTTAAGTCTGTTCCTCAATAACTATATTTGGAATATAGCTTGGTCTTGCTTAGTACATGTCAGTCTGCCATGCGGCTTTTGACCTTGACCTCAATTTCATGGTCTAATGAACATAGTTAAGTGTTTCTGATTATAATAGTTTTTAAATTACTGTAAGTGGTACGGTAATAATATTTGGCTTGTAGGTTGGTCTTGAGTAGGACATGACAGTTTTAGCGACCAAGCAGGGACGAGCGAGACATCTATTAGGGTCCACTCTTGTCGTTCATTTACTGTTTTAATAAAATAAGAACATGCTCCACATAAAGAACAGAATACTAAAATTACTGTGAATTTAGTTTCTTGACATGGCCAGAATAAGCAAGAATATTTACCATACACCACTTAAAGGATCTATTCAAATTGTTATGTTGTATAAATCCATACATTAGACTGTTACATGAGCAAATTAACAATTGTACGAGTGTTACAAGATTTACTGCTTCTAAATACAAGTTAGTCTTTAAATAAATGCTGAACCTCTGTTCACACTGTGATATAAATGGTTGCTTATTCTTTATGGACAACAAAATGAAGATCATGTCGCCTCTCTTCATTGTTTTTCATATAGTCTCCATCTGTATTGCTAATATACTTATTAATGGGTAATTTAAAAGGGTTTCCTTTTATCTCTTGGGGCAAATATTTTCAGTATTTGCTACTGCCTGAATACGGAAAAATATTGGCAAAAAAAACTTAAGCCACGGCCTACCTTGTCAATCAGCCCATCAATGTAAACAAAGAAATATACATCTACAAAAAACTAAAGGAGCGCACAAATTCTTTTACTAATTAATAGTCAATTTCATGATTTTTTCAAAATTGATTTTCATTTTTCAAAATTTAATGTATCAAATGATTTCGTTAATTACCGATAAAAAAAATAATAGAAGTTTTGTTTTGGATACTTCAAATATTGTATATATATTGCGATGTTTTTGGATTTCTAAATTTCCCTTTTTTCTTTACTTTTCCTTTATTCGGTGTCGCTATGCTGATATATTAAATTTAATTCACTTCACTTCATTACAATAGCGCACACTCCATTGATTTGAGTGAAGAGAAAAAAAAATCCTTCAAAAACTTTCCTTATATTAATAAGATTAAGCAGAATACATGTATATGCATCTGTATAGAAAATCAAACTTTCCATATTCCATCTATTTTTGCTTGGTTACACCCGAAATCCTTTTGTCGATGATATTTGCCATCCAATAATATTTTTCCGGTAAAGCTATTTTTCCCCAAGTAAAATCCACTTTAATGAAAGACAATCTATGTGTATCTCATTATGAGCTGAGGTTATCAAGTATTTATTTTCGGAAAGCCCTATCAACCATAGGGTAATTGGGTTTATTTTTTTGGAAAACCAAGAAAGTCCTGTTTTGGTTAATCCCTCTCTGTACTTTATCACTAGGTAATAGTATGAGTATGGGTTTATAAAAACTCATATTCATACTCATCTCGTTAACATGCGTTTAATTTCGGACTTTCGGTAATTTTTCTTTGAAAAATAAGGATTAACGACCGGTAAGCCTAGGATTCCTGTGATAAACCTAGTTTTCGTAAGATTTTGTTAATTTTGCTTTTCATACCGAGACCAATAATCAAGCAAATAGAACTTGGGGTAATGGCATCATTAACACCTCTAAGATTTTGGATTTTTATTTCGGAATTCCACCTTTCCATCATTTTTGCTTCGGTATTCGTTTGCCGATCTATTTTACCAAATTTACATATCTTTATTCTCATAACCAAATACATAATGACAGAGACAAGACAAATTAAACCGTTACACATATTTTTTCTGATAAAAAGAATGGCATGTGCGAGTGAAATCAGAGATCAAAGGCCTAACACAATACATACTTGCTTGTCTAATTATTGGACCTTTCATTGAATTATGATGGGTGCATGCTTACCCTATGGAGAACATAATGATTTTTCAGAACTTCACACTGATATTGCTTTTTCATTTGTTCTAGTTCTGCATTGTCTATTTCTTTTTTAGATAAAATTTGACAAAATCAGATGCTGATTGTCATAAACTCAAACGACTTCTTAGAATATGTGTTTTCAACCGAACTAAACTTTCTCATTTGATTTTCCACTACTGTATGACTTAATACATAAATTAAATGTCAGTGATGTGGAATTTATTTAAATTTGATGCAAGGCTTATTTTATTAAACATTACGCTCATTTTAATAAAGGGAAGGGTGTCATCACAATGCTTTCAGTTTATATCGACTTAGGAGGATAAGTGTACGAGCAGATGATAGGGATACCTATGGGACTCGATGTGATCCACTATTAGCCAATTAGTTCCAGTGTACCGTATGAACTTGTGTTCATACAAATAACGAAATATCGAAGTTACTGTGAATTTAGATTCTGCATATGCGCATTTCGACAACTTATGTCTCTTCAGTGAAGATAAAATCTAAACGTTTGGAAGACAATTAAGTCAAAGATGTTTAATACTGATAGAGAAAAAATAACCAATTTGATCAAAATGTAAAGCCAAAATCAGCTAAGGACAGAGCTTTGCATGAGGGAGATACAAGGGTTAGTTCAGAAAAAATATAAAATAACCAAGTCCTTTAATTTCAGTTTTGGTTATATAGATGTTCTTTTCATTGAACAATCCCTAATTTAATAATTGCATTCATCTTATATACCATGAACTGGAGATTGTTGAGGCCATGGATACACCATCATCACATCATCATCACCATACCTTTATTTGTACCCCTTAAATAATAACCGTTTGCGACTGAAATCAAATTTTTATGACAACTTATTGAAATGAACGAAATGAACTTGCTGCTCCGTCATATGGTTTATTTATTTCACAACTAGTCCGCTTTGTCGTGCCTGTAGGGTGAACAGCGATTTGGTATTGTATACAGAGCGAAAAAAACTGTCTCAAAAACGTTTATATCAAGGCTATGTTTAATTACTGTTACAGTTGTCACTATAGAAGTTTTATGGTAGTCACCATGATTTGACAGATCATTACAGTGGTTCTATTTCACAAATTAGAAAAGATATTTCAGTAGATCCAGAGTTTAATAAGGAAGTGACAAATATCGAATGTCACTGAACACCTACATTTTAATGGAATCGAGACAATTATCAAGCGTGGAACAGATCTTTCATACCCGTCTTAACCACTTGATGATACCACCAGCTTTATGTGTATTCACACTGTGCTTCAGATTTGTGGTGCTCTTATTCATTTTTGTTTAAGGGTTTTATCGTTGCGATGTCTTATGATTGCATATTTTCCTCTTTCTGCCTTACTCGCTTCCTTTTTTTCTCCAATTGATGTATTTTTAATAATTATTCAAAATTTCTTGTCGTTAGGTGTAATTTATTTCCTTTTTGAATTACATCCTTATTACATCCTAGTAGATGTGGCCTGAACGAATGAAAGGATGCCATGAATCATATAATGACAATGAGTTATGTTTTTCAGTTACATGAGGGGTACATAAACGAAGTAGAAACAATATGTCACCTCCGTTTCTTAAACATCAAGGACTTGAACTCCTCCTAAGTGTATATGCCATTCCTTTAGACACTTACAGTATGTTATATCTTGTATCATTGACCTCTATGTTGGTAATCCCATTAGGTAACGATGTTATATCTTGTAGCCTTGACTCCTGCTAGATAGCGATGCTCAGCAGTTTTGATTTAGGCACCAAAATGTAAAAAATGCAGTTATTTATAGTATTAGACTTTCTTTTTAATCTTTTCCATTAGGAGCTTTGCAGTCTTTACTTTTGTGTCATGGTCTCATGTTCATTTACTCCATATCCTTTCGTAAAATGTTACATTATAGAGCAAGAAGAAAGAATTACTTTAGAGCAATCTGGTCACGGTAAATGTCATAGATGTTAATTAAACTGATCACCAGATATACCAGCCAATCAATCTTCATACCATTAGAATTCATTTGACACTCCGATAATTAAATCGACCAGACATGTTCAAATACTGTAAATATGTAGAAAAACATCGTGTGCCCGATATAATATGCTGAGAAAAATCGAGCAATCTTTAAAATTCAAAAATCAATTTTAGCTCACCTGGCTGTAGCCAGGGTGAGCTTTTGCCATCACTTTTCGTCCGTCGTCCGTCCGTCCGTCCGTCGTCCGTCCGTCGTAAACTTTTCATTCAAAGATCTTCTTCTCTGAAACTACTGGGCCCTGCAAAAAAGTTGTTTTTCAGATCCGCACTATATCCAATATGGCCGCCAGCCGGGATCATAGTTTTAACATTGGACCCTACGGGAAAAGACATTCAAAGATCTTCTCCTCTGAAACTACTGGGCCAATTGAAACCAAACTTGGCCACAATAGTCCTTAGATGGTCCCCTGCAAAAAAGTTGTTTTTCAGATCTGCGCTATATCCAAGATGGCCGCCAGCGGGGATCATAGTTTTAACATTGGACTCAACGGGAAAATACTTTCAAAGATCTTCTCCTCTGCAACTACTGGGCCAATTGAAACCAAACTTGGCCACAATAGTCCTTGGGTGGTCCCCTGCAAAAATAGTTGTTTTTCAGATCCGCGCTATATCCAAGATGGCTGCCGGCGGGGATCATAGTTTTAACATTGGACTCTATGGGAAAAGACATTCAAAGATCTTCTCCTCTGAAACTACTGGGCCAATTGAAACCAAACTTGGCCACAATAGTCCTTAAATTGTCCCCTGCAAAAAAGTTGTTTTTCAGATCCGCGCTATATCCAAGATGGCCGCCAGTGGGGATCATACATTCAAAGATCTTCTCTAAAACTACCGGGCCAATTGAAACCAAACTTGGCCACAATAGTCCTTAAATTGTCCCCTGCAAAAAAAGTTGTTTTTCAGATCCGCGCTTTATCCAAGATGGTCGCCAGTGGTGATCATAGTTTTAACATTGGACCCTATGGGAAAAGACATTCCAAGATCTTCTCCTCTGAAACTACTGGGCCAATTGGACCCAAACTTGGCCAAAATAGTCTTTAGGTTGCTCCTTGGCAAAAGAGATGTTTTTCAGGTCTGCGCTTCATCTAAGTTGTCTGCCAGTGGGGAAAATAGTTTCAACATTGGACCCTATGGGAAAACACTTTCAAAGATCTTCTCCTCCGAACCTACTGGGCCAATTGAAACGAAAGTTGGCCACGAACATTTAAATCAATTTGATTTCAAAAATATTTGATTCTAATCTTGGTAAATTTCCTGAAAGTCTCAAAGACCACTTATTTTTATAGATGGTCCCCTGCAAAAAAGTTGTTTTTCAAATCCGCGCTTTATCCAAGATGGCCGCCAGCGGGGATCATAGTTTTAACATTGGACTCTATGGGAAACACATTCAAAGATCTCCACTGAAACTACTAGGCCAATTGAAACCAAACTTGGCCGCAATAGTCCTTAGATGGTCCCCTTCAAAAAAGTTGTTTTTCAGACCCCCGGTATATCCAAGATGGCCGCCAGTGGGGATCAAAGTTTTAACATTGGACCCTATGGGAAAAGACATTCAAAGATCTTCTCCTCTGAAACTACTGGGCCAATTGAAACCAAACTTGGCCACAATAGTCCTTAGTTGGTCCCCTGCAAAAATGTTGTTTTTCAGATCCGCGCTATATCCAAGATGGCCGCCAGCAGGGATCATACTTTTAACTGAGGACTCTATAGGAAAACACATTCAAAAATCTTCTCCACTGAAACTACTGGGCCAATTGAAACCAAACTTGGCCACAATAGTCCTTAGATGGTCCTCTGCAAAAAAGTTGTTTTTCAGATCCGCGCTATATCCAAGATGGCCGCCAGTGGGGATCATACATTTAAAGATCTTTTCTAAAACTACTGGGCCAATTGAAACCAAACTTGGCCACAATAGTCCTTAGGTTTGTCCCCTGCAAAAAAATTGTTTTTCAGATCCGCGCTATATCCAAGATGGCCGCCAGTGGTGATCATAGTTTCAACATTGGACCCTATGGGAAAAGACATCCCAAGATCTTCTCCTCTGAAACTACTAGGCCAATTGGATCCAAACTTGGCCAAAATAGTCTTTAGGTTGCTCCTTGGCAAAAGGGTTGTTTTTCAGGTCTGCGCTTTATCCAAGTTGTCTGCCAGTGGGGAAAATAGTTTCAACATTAGACCCTATGGGAAAACACTTTCAAAGATCTTCTCCTCTGAAACTGCTGAGCCAATTGGAACCAAACTTGGCCACAACAGTCTTTAGGTTGCCCCCTGCAAAAGAGTTGTTTTTCAGGTCTTTGCTCTATGCAAGATGGCTGCCAGCAGGGAAAATAGATTTAACATTGGACCCTATAGGAAAACATTAAAAGATCTTCTGTGAAATTACTTGGCCAATAATAAAAATATACTTGGTCACAATGGGTCACAGTTGTTCTCATTTAAAAAAGAATTGCCTGGATTGTATGCATCGCATTCAAGATGGCCCCAGTGGGGAACATAGTTTAACCTCGAAACCTATCGGAAACCTATCAGACGGCATTTAAAGATCTTCTCCTCTGAAAATATTTAGCCAATTGGAACCAAAACTAGACTCAATGGTCCTTAGATGACCCCTTCAAGAAAGGTGACAGTAGAACTGCACCCCATCTAAAATAGCTGCTAGTCTGGAACAAACTTTAACTTATGATAATATTACATCAATGTCTACTAACAAATTTGAAAATAATGCCCTTAAAAAATTGGGACTATTTTAACTGCATATGTCAGCCGTGGTCCAGGTGAGCGATATAGGCTCTTGAGAGCCTCTTGTTCATTTTAATATCGTTCATAAAATATTCCTTGAACATGGCTTTGCAAGATATTTGGACCAATTATGAACTTGGATTTTTCCCATTTCAAGAAAATAAAATCATACATTTGAACAAACTTTTTCTTGTTTACAATCATCAATCTGTAAATGAAAATCACCCTTTTGTCATCTTTAAAACTAAAGATACGGTCATTCTTTTTTACAATCAACAATCTGCAAAAGAAAATCATCCTTTTGTCATCTTTAAAACTAAAGATACGGTCAGAAAGACACGCTTTTTATGCCCATACGATTATATTTAATTAAAATTACCTTGTATGATAAAATGTCCTATATTGGACTATTAAAACTTTTCTCTTCGGGCATATCTTCGCAACTTTTTTCAGAATCAATCACTTTTTAAGTCCAAAGATCGCTGATATATCAGATTCATGTCGCCAGGGTTTTGTTCAGCCATTGTTTCTACTGTTCTAACTCTTTACGATCATTGTTGTGATTGATACATATCAAATATGATTTGACATCGCATATTGGAGTTAAAATGTGGTAGGTGGCATGCAGTTAATTGGTCTATTCCTGAACATCTACATTTTTTGTATTTAAAGACCATCTCAAGATTTTTTTTTTGCCGTTTTCACACTGCTAGAGCTTCGTTTTCGACTTTCTTCTTCTGTGATGCTTGTTTGTTTTGTCCTTGAAGTTTCTGTTGTCTCATTTTGTATAATCTCCACGTTAGCAAGTATTTTAATTCTGTTGTCCCCTTTTTGTTATCTCCTCGGTACCAAAAACTGTCCTTTTATTCTATTTCTTCCATTTGTATCTCTTAATCGGTAATATTTGTATTTGATGTATCTGTTGTCTCCGATAGCATCATCTCTTAATTGACATTTGTCGCCCCGACGTAGTCGGGACAACACATTGTTTTTTATCCGTCTCTTTATTATTGTGAGATTCTCCTGTCTGGCACTTACCATAGATTCTTAATGTCCCGATACTGTTTCTTGCTTCTAATGATTTTTGTCCGGCTATTTTTTGTAAGATGCCTTCACAGAATTTATTCATACTTGGCACAAAGTTGGAGCACCATAAGATGATTTGCATGCACCGGCCAAATTTTCAAAAAGGCTGCCATTTCCAATGTGGCCGCCATTTTACGTTAAAAATTGAGGTTTCAATATCTCATTAATTGTTTTGTAGAAATTAATCATATTTTGTAATAATGTTCAATAAGATCAGATTGCTGCCAAAACACGTCAAAAATTTTCAACATTATTCAATCTCTCAAGATAAGAATGCAGAGATTGATCATATTTTGTATAAATGTACATGTATATTAAATTAAGAAGAAAGAGCTTATAGGGTTTTTTTTATTTCAATGGCATCCACTCTCAAAATGCCTGCCAAAATATGTAAAAAAAATTTCAACTTCATCCGATTCAAAGGAAAATTGATTTGTGAGCAAAATTTGACACTGTGAACAAGTTGCATGAAAAAAAAATTCAAAACGGCTGACAATTCCAAGATGGCGGCCAAAATACGTAAAAAAAATTGTAACTTTACATGCGATTTCACCGACAATTCATTTCTAGATAGATGTTGACGCTCCGAACAAGATGGAGACATCGAATGGCCTGTGAGGGGCGACATCAGCTATTTCTTGCAATTGCAAATCTAGTTTCTGTTTTCTTTCTTTGCATAATCTATGTATTTGCACGTTTTATTAATGTAGTTTCTGTTCATTCCTTTGTTTAATCTCTTCACTAGGTTATTTTTTCCCCATTTTTTGTTGTCTTTTATTTATTTTTTTTTTGGTCTCCATAAACAATCTTCTAAATATTTGCATGGTTCTGCCCTTGTTTCTGTTGGTCCATTTGTGAAATATCTTTATTGCCATTTTTCTTTGTAAGTTTTCCTTCATTTGTGTTATCTCAGTATTTTTTTTTGTGATCATTGTTTCTGTTTTTTAGCCGAGTTGCAACGAAGTTGAACTCGACTATTGGTTTGGTGTTGCGGGCGGGCGTGCGTGCGTGCTTGCGTGCGTGCGTGCTCGTCTAACATTGGTTTCCGGATGATAACTCAAAAAGTTAACATCCAACTGTAATGAAACTTGGATATGTTGTTGGATACCAGGAGGGGAGGAACCCTATTGATTTTGGAGAAAGTAGGTCAAAGATCAAGGTCACGGTGACCGAAAATAGACTGAAAATATGAGAAAAATTTGGTTTCCAGATGATAACTCAAAAAGTATACATTCTATTGAAATGAAACTTGGCTATATTGTTGGGTAGCAGGAGGAAAGGAACCCTATATATTTTGAAGATAGTAGGTCAAAGGTCAAGGTCACGTGACCGAAAATAGACTGAAAATTTGAGAAAAATTTGGTTTCTGGATGATAACTCATAAAGTTTACACCCTATTAAAATGAAGCCTGGATATATTGTTGGGTACCAGAAGGGGAGGAACCCTATTGATTTTGGAGAAAGTAGGTCAAAGGTCAAGGTCACGGTGACCGAAAATAGACTGAAAATTTGAGAAAAACTTGGTTTCCGGATGATAACTCAAAAAGTTTACACCCTATTGAAATGAAACTTGGATAATATTGGTGGGTACCAGGAGGGGAGGAACCCTAATGATTTTGGAGAAAGTAGGTCAAAGGTCAAGGTCACGGTGACCGAAAATAGACTTAAAATTTCAGGAAAATTTGGTTTCCGGATGATAACTCAAAAAGTTTACATCTAATGGAAATGAAACTTGGATATGTTGTTGGATACCAGGAGGGGAGGGACCCTATGGATTTTGGAGAAAGTAGGTCAAAGGTCAAGGTCAGTGAAGATCACAGTGACCGAAAACAGATTTATATATTGAAATGTCAAGACATGAAACTAGAAAATAGACCTTCTTGAATTCTTAGAATTTTGGATATTAGGTAGGAAAGAAAATAAATAGACAATTATAGAAATATTCGGGTCTTCACATTAACTTGGTCACATAATATTTGAAGTTGCAACTCGGCTTGTGCACCCTGGTGCCATTTAGATTTTT